>JAOTQR010023310.1:0-52846 GCA_025774065.1 Solanum ossicruentum
CTTCTTTCATCTGAGAATTTGGGCTTACTCGAAGAGAGGGACTTTTGGGCCTACATGGCCCAAGGAATGCAGAATGGAGAGTCCAAAATGACTCGCAGCATTGTTCATGCAAAGAAATACAATTAGAAACTAGGAAGATTCGGATTTATCAATACTAACAACATAACGTAAAGGCAAAGGGAACAAAGAGCGACAATCCCATCTCTGGTTTAACCCTACTGTTGATTGCCTTAAAGCACAATGCATCATCTAAGTGATTAAAGATTCAATCAATAACTGCAGCAGTGTCTCAAAGTTGGCTGAAGGAAGAGAGAACAAAAATAAACTCAAAGTTGGCTGAAGGAAGAGAAAACAAAAATAGAAACATAACTCAAGCATAAAAGAGACATAGGATTTTTGACGACTTTGGATTGTTCTCAACCTTTCCTTAGTCATCGCAACCTTCTCAAGAGCATCCGTAACTAGATCCGACCCTAATAAAGCCACCTCTCCAACCTCAAACCAACCCATCAGTGATCTACAACATCCCCCCTGAAGAGCCTCAAAAGGAGTTATACCGATGCTAGAGTGATATCTATAGTTGTAAGCAAACTCAATCGGTGGAAGATGGTTATCCCGACTACCTTTATGCTCCAAGACACAAGCCCTAAGCATATCCTCAAGTGTTTGAATTGTCCTTTCATCTTGGTCATCCATTTGAGGGTGGAAGACCATACTAAGGTGAACTTTGGTACCAAGACCCCTTTGAAAAGATCTCCAAAAGTGTGAAGTAAATTGTACACCACGATCGTATATGATGGATAAAGGAACCCCATGCAACCTTACTAACTCATGGATGTACAATCTTGCGTACTTCTCAGCCTCATATGTAGTCTTGACCAATAGAAAGTGAGCCAATTTCATCATCCTATCAACCACAACCCATATGGAATCAAAACCTTTTCTAGTTCTGGGCAACCTAAACACAAAGTCCATATTAATCATCTCCCACTTCTAAGTATGAATCTCTATGTCATGGGTTAGGCCACCTAGCCTTGGATGTTCAACCTTGACTTGTTGGCAAATATGGCAATCGAAAACAAATTTAGCCATATCTCTCTTCATGCCTCCCCACCAATACACATCCCTCAAGTCTCTATACATTTTGGTGGAATCAGGGTGAATAGAATAAGAAGAATTATGGGCTTCATCAAGAATTCTCTCCCTCAAACCATCAACACATGGCACACACAACCTACCTTGGTATCTAAGAGCCCTATCTCCCCTTTAGGAGAAAACCTCTATCTTTCCCTCTTTCACCAGTGCCTTCAACTCAAGCAAGGAGGAGTCAAGATCGTGTTTAGCTATCACCTCCTCAACCAAAGAAGATTTAGAACCATCAACAACAACCCTATCACCCACATATTCTAATCTCACCCCCAGTCTAGCCAATCTATGCACCTCCCTGGCCATCTCCCTATCACCATCCACATGAGCTAGGCTACCCATAGACACCTGACCCAAAGCATCCGCCACAATATTTGCCTTACCCGAATGGTAATGCATACTCATGTCATAGTCCATAAGGAGTTCTAGCCACCTTTTTTGTTTCAAATTGAGATCTTTTTGTGTGAAGACATATTGAAGACTCTTATGATCGGTGAAGACATAAATATGCATCCCATACAACTAATGACACCTAATATTTAATGCAAACACCACAGTGACCAATTCAAGATCATGGGTGGGGTAGTTCTTTTCATGCACTTTGAGTTTCCTGGAAGAATAGGCTATGACCTTAGCATTTTGCATTAGTACACAACCCAAACCAACTTTAGATGCATGACAATGCACAACAAAACCCTCAAGCCCATCCAGTAGTGACAATATAGGAGCGGACACAAGTCTATCTTTCAATGTTTGGAAACTTTTCTCACATTCACTAGTGCATACAAAACTTCACCATCTTTTGACTCAATTTTGTTATAGGAGAAGCAATGGAGGAGAACCCATTCACAAACCATCTATAATAGCCCACAAGGCCCAAGAAACTCATAATATCCAATGAGTTCAATGGTCTAGGCCAATTCCTAATCACATCAATTTTCTTAGGAACCACTTTTATATCATCTGCCGACACCATGTGACCCAAGAATGCAACCTCCTTCAACCAAAATTCACACTTGTCATATTTATCATACAATCTCTCCTCCTTCAATCTTTGCAACACAACCCTCAGATGACCCATATGCTCTTCCCTACTATGAAAATAGATTAAAATATCATGAATGAAGACCACAACAAAAGAATCACGGTAGGGCTTGAAGACTCTATTCATTAAGTCCATGAAGATGGTCGGTGCATTAGACAGCCCAAAGGGCATCACCAAAAATTCATAGTGCTCATATCTAGTCCAGAAGGCCATCTTGGGAACATCACACTCCCTCACCCTTACTTGATGGAACCCAGACCGAAGATCAATCATAGAGAAAAAGCTAGCTCCTTGCAATTGGTCAGACAAGTCATCAATCCTCAGAAGAGGATATCTATTCTTTATAGTAACCCTATTGAGTTGCCTATAGTCAATGCACATCCTAAGTGACCCATCTTTCTTCTTTACAAACAACACTGGTGCACCCTAAGGTGATTGTATAGGTCTAATAAATCCCTTATCCAACAAATCTTTCAATTGCTCCTTTAACTCCTTCAACTCCACTAGGACCATACAGTAAGGGGGAATGGAGATAGGTTGAGTGTCGAGAAGGAGGTCAATGGCAAAATCTATCTCCCTTTCAGGAGGGACATTGGGAAGGTCATTTGGAAAGACATCAAGAAACTCACTTACAATCGAAAGTGACTTTATGGAAGGGACATTGGACTCCACATCTTTATCTCTCATAAGATGATATAAACACCCCTTGGAAATCAACCTATGGGCTTTAATGCATGAGATGAACCTACCCTTTACTTCCACATCATGACTTTCCCATTCAAGGACGGGTTCATTTGGAAACAGAAACATGAATCTATGGGTTCTACAATCAATAGAAGCATAGTAGGTATGCAACCAATCAATCCAAAAAATAACATCAAAATCAACCATATCTAGTTCAACAAGATCACAAGGTAGTATTTTATGCAAGACTGAAACCAGACAATTCCTATACACCCTCCTAGTAATAATAGATGTACCAATAGGAGTAAACACCTCATATGACTCATGCAACAACTCTTACTCAACATGAAACTTTTTAGTAACAAAGGTGGTAACAAAGGGAAGAGTGGCACCTAGATCAATCAAAGCATATACATTAAGATCAAAGATTTTCAACATACTGGTTACAACATCGGGGATTTCACCAACCCCTTGCCTCCCATGTAGAGCATAGAATCAATTTTTCCTTGGGGCACCACCTTGAGGACCACCTCTGCCCAATGAGACTGCCTTAGCACCCCAGACCTTGCCATGGTTTCTTGGATAATCTCCTTTCTTGTGACCAAGCTCCCCATATTCATAGCATGAATTGGAACCCATAAAATATGGACCTTTATGTTTCGTTAGAAATCTAGGTTACACCTCAATAGGAGCCACATTACCAACACCTTGAGGCCTAGGGAAGTTATTAGAAAATTCCCTTTTTGTAGCATGAGGAGGCCTTTGGCCTGGTAGAAGTCTAACACCCTTGTGGAACTTGCCCTCAAAACGAGCGCTCTTGGCCTCATGGCCCCTCCTCTTTCTCAACTATTCTTCTTCCATTTGCTTGGCATAGGTCATCAACTGAGACAAGTCCATATCACCAATTAGAAAGGTGGACCGGCACTCTTCATTAACGAAATCGGTGACCCCCATAATGAACTTATTCATCTAGACCTAGGATTAGCCACCAAGTGAGGAGCATACTTTGAAAGTTCATTAAATTTCATGGTATACTCCCTCACACACATACCACCTTGTATCAAGTTCATAAACTCAACCAACTTTGCTTCCCTCAGCTCCAGTAGGAAAAATCAATTAAGGAAGCCCAATTTAAAGTCCTCCCAATGCACCACATAGCCATTACCCTTCTCACTTTTCCATTGATCAAATTAAGCTACCAACTCCGCCTTTTTATTTGGCCTAACACCCATGATAGACAAGATTTTGTAGACTTCATCAATAAACTCTTGTGGATCTTTATCGACCTTTGACCCATGGAAAACTAAAGGATTCATCCTCATGAAGCCCTTACCATAGCTCCCGGGGTAGTAGCATGAGCGGCTTGGGCCCCTTGTTGGACTTGGTTGGCCACCACTTAGGCAAGAATAGTAAGGGCATCTCGCAACTCACCATTGTTAGGTTACTCCTCAAGAGTTTGGGCTCATGTTCCTTTAGTATTCGGCATGATATAGTATAGTAAGGAACAATCATAGGGAGGGAAATACTTATCACAACTCTATAGCACGACTTAGGACAAGAAGAAGGGAAACATTTCCTAAAACCTCTCATACCCTCCAATTCATAGTCATTGCTCACTTCACAACCATGAATAGGACTCTACTCGACATGGTGTGTTGGACTATGAGTATCTATCAACCTAGTGCTCTAGTACCAAGTTTGTCACAACCCAAGCCTAGGGCCTAGGCATGACACGACGAATGGGGAACCTAAAGGAACCCCAAACAAGCCTCTTAACTTGTCATTACACATTCTTGGTCGTGGAAACATAGAAAAGACATATAGATTGAGAATACGGGCAATGGGGCTACGGGGAAAATTTGCATAAACCTCATAATCAAGAGTAAAGAGCAAATGCTCATACATAAATATATAACATGTCCAACAAGCATCTCTAATACATAGATAGAGTGGGCGCCAAGACAAATCTACCGGGCTCACAGAAAATAAGGGCGAAAGAAAGATAGCAAAGTAATGTTGTATCAGGCTGCCTGTCTTTTTGTAGTTGGATCACCAAATTTTTGGAATGCTCCAAATCCACCCTCATAGTCAATAGAACATAAGAAAGTGTCTCAATGCAAATCAAGAGGAAGAACATAAACCAAGGTTCTTGAAATGTAGGACTCACCAACAGGCTTGGAATAGCACTGTCTAGCCATGTGGGGGAGGGGGATGATCAACGCGGGCTCAGATTCCTACATGGTGATATCATGTAGGCAAAAGTATGCATTAGTACGTTTGAATGTACTAAGTATATGGGATGCAATGCAACAAGCAATAAGCTTCATAGTCAACATGTGTAACCATAGACAATAGGTACGATATAGCAATATGACATGTATTATCAATGCATAAGTAGAACATGCTTAAATAAGTCATGCTCATATAAGATCTCATATGTGAAGGATATACCAAGCTAGCTTTCCAACATTGGTTGGTTGATGATGGTCACACCCCATCATCCTAGGTGGTGTGTTATAAACCCCTCACATGGTTGATGATGGTCACACCCCATCATCCTAGGTGACAAAGTATAAACACCTCACATGGTTGTTGAGTACAAACCCCCAACTTGGTTGATGATGTTCACACCCTAATCATCCTAGGTGGTGAAGTATAAACCCCTCATATGGTTACCCCAGCTCTTATCTCCTCGATTGGGCATGGTCTAATGCAATACTTTATATAGAATTCATCTTAGAATCTAGTGCAATGTTTTATATAGGAATAATCACATAGATAAGCTCATTTCATGCTCATAACATCATTCATATCATATCTTATTCATTGCACCTTTAATTCCTCAAGAAACTGCATCCGGAGATTTTATCAAACACTTTGAGGGGGTGAAATGGGGGTAAAAGACCATAAAATTTAGAGATGAAATCACGCAGGAAAATCTGTTGAAAAACCATCAATCAACACCTTGCAACATCCCAAGACATTCACATCAAAAATCCCTTATCAAATCCAACATATGATCCAAGATCTAGAGTGCAATACATGCTAAAACAACCATACTTTCATGAACTAAAATCATTGTACATAAATTTCTCAATATACAAGACCCACATGTAAAACCAACTTTAAATCATGCAGTATTAGTAAAAAGGAGGCTTACGAACCATGGGTGAAAGGATCCAATGGTTTAACACCACATACCTAAGCTTTAGAGAAGCTCTTGGTGAAGGTTAAGAATTGAGGCTTGAAGCTTGAAGAGAATCCTTAAATCCGGATAAGGGTTTTGAGTCTTGGAATTTGGAGTGGAAGTATGGATAAGTGTTTTGGGGAATACTGGGAAGTGTTTAGGATGGTATAAAAGAGAAATTTGACTAAGTATAGATAAAAACACGTTTGAGAAACTTAGGCCAATCACTTAGAATATTTTGGGCCACACAAGAAAAACTTCCAAGAAAAACACATCTCCGCATCGCAGAGAGGATACAGAGCGGGATTTGTACTAAAGTGTGCCCAAGGTGCGTCGTGGAAGCATCGCGAATAGCTCATAGGAAATCGTCCCTTAAAAATTTATAATTGCTATTCTTTTGCTCTTATATCGAGGTCAGACCCCTTTCACCTAATTTTGACCCCCTTATCACAAATATGATGTCGGATTTTCAAAATAATGAACAAATTTTTAGATATATCAACATTGAAATTTTGGGCATTTCGAGGCATGTTTTTTGGCACTTTTTGGGGCTGTTACATTCTAGTTCCCATTCGCTAGTGACGTCTAGGCCCTAGGCTTGGATTGTGACAGTTCACATCATGCAAAACTTCAATAGATGTAAATCAACTTATGTTATGAAATTAAAATATATATTCATGCATAATAAATCAATACTTCATAATACCTAACATAATTTAAGTTCATCATTCATAATAAAAGATATCAATAAGTAATACAACTTGAAATCATGCAATTATCACAAAATAAGAAGTTTGGGCTCCATGGGTGAAAGGACCCATGGATAAAGATCACATACCTTAAACTTAGGAATTTCTTGTAGTAAACTTGATGGAGACTTGAAGCTTGGACTAGGTCCTTGAAATCCAAAGTTGTTCTTAACATCCTTGAATTTGAATATGGATTTTGATAAAGTCTTGGAGAGGTTTTAGGGAGGGTTTTGTAAGTTCCAGAGTTGAATAATGACTAAGTACAAAGGATTTCACTTTTAAATGGGCATTGGGTTATTACCCAACGCCCTTGGACGTGAAAAAATAGGGAAAAAATTACACTGGCCCGTGCCTCAGGTGCTACATGGACTAGGGACGCCTCAACAATTAACACTACTATGTGCCCCAGGTGCGTCACGATCTAGACGCACAGGCTCTCTAGAAATTGATTAATTAGTGAAAATTATTTTTCCCTATTGGTCTTCTAAAATCTAAGTTTTACCCATTTCCCACTCAAATTTTGCTCCGCTCAAGAATATGAAGACGGATTTTCAAAATTACACACAAATTTTGAGATAGAAAGAAATTATGATTATAGGGCATTATGAAGCACATGAGGGGAGTTTCAATGAAATGCTTGGGATCAATTGTGATCTTATCGTAATTTGAAAATGAAATGATTTGTAAAAGGATTTGAGAAATTAGATATTTATGAGATGACTTGAGAAGTGAAACACTTGTGAAGTGATTTGAGAAGTGAAATACATTGTGAAATAAGAGCACTGGGGCATGATGTAAATTAAGAAATGCGATTTATTGAGAAATAAGATACACTGAGGCATGATGTGAATTGAAAAATACGATATATTATGAAATGAAATGATTTGAGAGATGATATACTTGCAGAAATTTCAGTTTTGAGGCATGTTTTAGAACTAAAATGATTTTCAAAAGATTGTTACTTATTTTAAAAAATCTCTTCCCATTGATTTTGAAGAGGGTGTTTATCTTAAAACTTGAGTTTTCAGAATTTGATTACTTTGAGACTTGTATTGAATTGATTGTGCTTTTTAATTTATTATATTGACATACATAAATCTTCATACATGCATAAGATGGAGTATGGGAAGTGAAACTGTGGCAACACCTTTTATTTAAGAGAAATGAAACATTTTTGAAAACCAGTATTTCTTGATTCCTTGACTGCAAGCTAGGTAGCAAGGTAGTGGATACATTGACATAGACACTAATATCTTGAGTTCCTGTGGTGGCGGATAGTGGATACATGGGTGACAACGTAGTTGACACATAGTTATTATACCTCTATCTTGAGTCTTTGAGTTGGTAGGGTAGCATACACAACATGATACCACCAATACAATTAGTAACACCTGGACAACTAATGTCACTCGTACATTGCATTTATTCATCTCATTGCACTGCATGTTGTTTTGCTTTGAGTATAGACTTAACCGATGATATGCGTGTGTGACTTATCTATTTTTACTCATGTGTTTACTTTATTTGCATTGTTATATATGCAAATTGGTAAAACTGGTGCCAAGCTGTTTTTCATGTATGTAGGTGGAAGTATTCCTTGTTTACTATATAGTTTATTCAATTTCTAATACCCAATCAGTCAAGCCCACTGGTATATTTAAATTGTACACACCCTACTTCTGCATCTCCTTTTGGATGTAGATTCTAGATAGTCTTAGCTTTGTGGCAGTGATGTGTTGTCAAAATACAACACTTTTGATGCTTAAAACTTAGGATTTTGTGTGTTATCAATACGATATTTGTGGGTTTTATGTGTTTTTGTGTTTACATTTGCAGAAAGACAGGTTGGCCATGATTTGGTGCAAAATTGCAAAAGATTGGTGTTTTTTGTTGATTTAAGAGAGACTCTATGAATCATAGAGCATTCTATGAGTTGTAGAAGTAGATTTATGACAAATACTAGTGAAGGATGAAATCTGAAGGTCAGCTCAATGAGACAGGCATACGAGTCATAGAGCATTCTACGAGTTATATTGATGGGTTTCGTGAAGATTTCTAGTGAGGGACAAGTAGATGAAGTTGAAGCCTAAGAACATGCATTATGAGTTATAGATTAGTGTATGACTCATGAAGTCGGGCCATAAAAGAGAAGTCAAGAATCCTAGGATCTAACTATGAGACCCCGACTATGAGTCGTAACTCATATTATGAGTAATAGAGACTTTTCGTGGAGTCCGCTGACTAGTTTTTCTATTTTTTTAGGACATAATTTTAATTATTATAAATAGTTCTCTTTGGTTATTGTACAAGGAAGGACTTCATTATTTAGTATTTTTAGTGTTTGTACTTGGAGAACTCAATATTTGGGAGAGAAGATATTGAGGAAACACTTATGGTTAAATTTGATCTCAAAGAGTGTGATTTTCATTCTTCTTTGATTTGCTTCATCATAATTCAATTGGGTAAGTGTTTAATAATATTTCCTCAATTCTAATTTCTTTATCTACCCATAGCATGAGTAGCTAAATCCACAACTAGGATTTTCGGAACCATGAAGAACTAACTTAGTAAACCTGGGTAATTTGCAATTCGTTGAATGGATATATGCATGTATTAATCAATTCACTTCATTTTGCATATTTTCTAATTGTGGCCAACATTAGAACCCGCCTAGCATTACTGACTGGACCAAGGTAGTAATGAATAGGAAAAGAGATTTGATTAACAGGATTCAATGATGTATTCTCATCTAATCAACTGAAATGGGCCATGGGGAGGTTGACTTGGTCTTATACGTAATGCTTAGTATTGCACACTATGGAGATAAGCTAAGTCGCATAGTGAAATTTTCCTCTAACCTTTGACCAAAGGGCTTGGTGAACTTAAATTACCGTCCTGCACGCTATATACTAGACAAGAATTGGGTTATCCAATGATACTAAGTTAGGGAATCATGGGGAACACGATACCCTAGTTGCTCTCTACCATTGATTATCTCTTGTGATAGATAGTTTAATTCACCTTTTTATTGATTATTGTAAACCCCTCCCCCCCTTTGAAGAGTTGAGTTGGTTAACTACTTGCAAAAGGTCATTCCACTTGAGATTGCGAAGATTTCAAAATGAATGTTCAGAGCTTGATGGATGCAAAGTGAATTATGATCGACAGTTATGAATAAAAACAAAGCTTCCAGATAAGTATGCTAACTAAAGAACCAACCCCAGCGGATCCAGTTTCCAAAAGATTGAGTGGTATGCGCATAATACCTCCTGGAATTGTTTATTAGTGAATTAGTCTCGAGTCTATGTATTCCCTTGGGTTCTATCCTAACCTTGGTTAGATTTTATATCTTGAAAATGACTACTTTATCCTTTAAAAAGGAGGAGTAACTTGGGTGACATCAAATATTTTGGCATCGTTGGTGGGGAATACAACTAGACTTAGTTGAATTCACTAGTAATTATTAATTCGAGTGCTAATCCTTAGTTCCCTTTGTTTTACTTTTTATTTTTGTTTTGTTTCTTTGCAGGTATACAAGTAGTGTATGCCCAATACTAGGAGTCAACACAATTCCTTAACTCCATTTAATCAAGAGGTATAATGAATTGTAAGAAGAATTGCCCAAGAAAATGCCAATAACTTTGCCAACACAGCTTTGAATTCAGGTAATAATGATGATGATAGGAATGAGAACTCACCTCCTTTGGAGGACATTCCGCAACCTTGATAGTTCAATGCCAATGCTTACCAGTAGAATCAATATAGTTAAACCCCATTGCTATGGATGTAATAGAATCTATTGTGTTGCCACCACTATCGGCAGACACAATATTCACAGTTTCTAGTGGGTTACTTTAGATGATGCAGAACCGTGGGTTATTTGTTGACTTACCATCAGAGGATCCACATACCACTTGCACAATATGGCATTTGTTTGTAAGAGTGTGATGGGGACACGTAATCTGTGTATGAATATTATGGGACTTCGTGTCTTCCCATTGTCTCTCACAGGCAATACTCCATTATGGCTATCTGAGCTCCTGCAGAGTTCAATCGCTAGCTAGGCATATTTGCAAAAGGCCTTTTCGGAGAGGTACTTTCCTTGATCGAAGAAGCTCAAGTTGAAGGACTAGATCAACAACTTTGAGAAACTTCCTAGTCATTTAGTAAGCACTACTTGGGAGCAGTTTACTAAATGTCTGAGGAGCATCCCTAAGAACAAGATAGTTGATGATGCCTTCGGGAAGATCTTCTGCCGTACCCTTGATAAGCTTGTGCTAAGACTATATGGGGGGCATGTTTCTACATCAACGATTTGAAAATATTGTTGAGCATATGGAGCAAGTGGTCAAGATGAATCGTGTATGGGGAAAGCAGGACAGAGCTTCCATGAAGAGTTCATGTGTTGTTAATGTGGGTTCTGAGCAAGCCAAAATTAATGAAGAGATTATGCAACAACTTAAAGCTTCACACAAGCATGGATATGCTGATCAAGAAGTACCAATAGAGAGTGAATGGAGTGATTCACCAACCTCCATGTACACCTATGTACGAGGAGCCATAATATGATAAGGATGTGTGTTTTGTGAATGATTAGATGGGGGGTTTCCAGAACAACGCCCCATGGGTCTAATCAGAACTATTGGTGCCCATGTCAAGTAAACCAAGGTTAGAACTATGGAGCTTATAGAGACAATCAAGGTGGTTACTATGATAGGAACAGGTGTCCAGATGCAAATTAATGTTGCAGAAAAGGCTTAATAATAGTCCTTGTTTGCCACTACACAATCGTGACATGGGTACAGGCTATTCCAGAATTGAAGAGATGTTTAACCGCTTGTTGAAAAAGACCGAGACACAAGACGAAACTCTAAGGGGTATGAAATTAGATATTTGAAGTACAAATCAAAAAATAGATTCTTATTCTATGGTTATTAAATAGTTGAGCAACAATTTGGTCAAGAGTCAACTTAGTTGAATTAGGGTCAGAAGGGTACATTTCCTAGCAACATGGTGCAAAATCCTAAGAATAAAGGGCAATGTATGGTGGTTACTACTAGAGGTAGTAAGAGCACTATTGATACACCTATGTTGGTTGATGAGGAAGATGTTAGTGAGAAGATAGTTGCAACAAAGGATGTGGATGGAGGAGATGATCATGGTAAGATAGGGTGATTGAAGTAGCTAAAGAGCCACAAAAGTTTGAGCCCATCCCTAGGCCTCCTCCCCTAAGAGGGAGGGGGAAGGATAGTTCAAGCACTTTCTCTCCATGCTTAAGCAACTATCAATCAACATCGCTCTCATTGAGGATCTGGAGAAAATGACGGACTATGCCAAGTATATGAAGGACTTGATCATTAAAAAGTGCACTGTGAGTCAGGAGCTTTCTCAAGAGATTCAATATTGCCTTGTTATCACTACAAAGTCCTTAGCTCAGAAGTGTAAAGATCCAGGTTCTTTCACTATACCTTGCACTATAGGTGATATGGAATTTGCAAGGGCATTATATGATTTAGGTGCTAGTATTTTAATTTGATGCCCCTTGCGGTCTACAAGAAGCTTAGATTGGAAGCCCATACTTCTACTAGCGTGCGGTTGTTAATGGGGATTGAATAGCGAAGAAACCTATGGGGATACTCTATGATGTGTTGGTGAAAGTGGAAAAATTCATATTCCCTGTAGACTTTGTGATTTTTGATTGTCAAGTTGATTGTGACGTCCCAATCATCTTGGAAAGACCATTCCTAGCCACTAGGCAAGCTCAAGTGGATAGGGAAACTAGTCCACTCAAGTTTAGACTGAATGATGAAGAAGTTGTCTTTAACATCTATCGGTCTATGAAGCAACCAGATAAGCTCAAGAGTGAAGTCCATGCAACTAGTTAAGTCTGAGTAACCAATATGTCTAAGTTATACCGCGATAATAAATCAGGCTTTTTGGGAGGCAACACAAGGTGGACCCTGGCGCTTAGGCACCTAGGTATGTTTTTGATCCCTTTTTGTGTTTACTTTACTTGATTTTGCGCACTGGTAAGGCACAACTTTTTCAGTGTGGTGTGTGTAGTTGTTGACCTTAGTGAATTTTGAGTAGCTTATGTTCCATAACTACCCCAAATATTGATCCCGAGGTTTTCTTGCCTATGCTTTTTTCCTAGTGGATCTTTAATTTCTGTTAGACCTACATATTTAGGATGTTTAGATAATATGTGTAGCATGTAGTACAAATACTTGTGACACATACCATGTTTTTGTTTTGTTTGAAAAATGGTACCCACCAAAATCTTTGATAACTATTAGATGGCAACCGTGCATATTTAGGTGTTTAGCAATAAATATTCTTATAGGTTAGGGTAAATTGAGATAGAAAACATGATTTGTGAGTCTTTTATTGATAATGTATGTTGTGCCATGTGAGTGTGAGCCTCTTTTGCTAGATTCATTATTTTCTGCTAATTCAGAACTTACCCTATTACTCTAGGTTAGACAGTAGATTAAATGGATTAGGAAAGAATCTTAGGCCTTTGTTCTTTAGATAGTCCACTTTAGCCTGATAAAAACCAACCAAATGTTGATATATCCCTTGTTCAAAATATTTGAGTCTTATATGTACCAATTCTTTCTAAACACCCAATTAGCCTATCCTTATCTAGTGAAAAATCCTGAAATTGGCCCTGGTCTTTCCTTGAGCATCGTGAAACTTGACTAAGGCAAAAAGCCTAAGTTGAGGGTGGCTACCAAAAGTAGCCCAGGTTCGAAGGAGAGATATTTTGTACTTTAATATAGGCTAAAAGCCTAAGTTAAGGGTAGCTAGTTGTAAGGGTAAAAGCACAAAACTAAGGGGGAGAGTTAGGAATGAAGAGAAAAAGGAGAAAAGTCATGTACCTAGTGCAAGAAAAAAATAAAAGATGCCTTAGATTGAGCTAAAAGACAAAAAGAAGCATAAAACAAGGTTAAAAGCTGAAACATGAGAAGAAAGAACCCGAAAAAGCACAAATAAGGAAAAAGGAAGAATATGGTGAAAATGATAAAGTTGGTGAGCCAAAAGTGTAGAAAAAGCAGTTCCAAGGACGACCTTTAGTTACTATTTTCCTAAAATATCACACCAAAGCCCTATGAGCCTAGGTCACAAGCTGAGAAAGTCCTAAAGTGATCCTAGTCCAGATAGTTGATAGTTTAAGGCATGAGTATAGGGGTAAGACTATGGTATTAGTCATTATGCATGAATTTCTTTTTTGTAAGTGTGTTTGTAGAATCCCATGGTTAAATTTGAAATCATTTTTGGGTGTCTAAAATAGGACTTCTTTTTGTTAGGGCACTTGCATTTTGTTGTTAGCATTTGTCTTGTTCAGTGATTGTGACTGTTAATATTCCATTGCTTGTTATAGTTGTGTTTTCACAAGCACCAGTCAGCATTGGGTTGCTAAATAGCTATCTAATCCTATTTTTAAAACCTTGTGTGGGTATCTGAGTTTGAGATATATATAATATATGCCATTGAGTTGAGTTATGTGTGTTATTGTATTGTCTACATATATTGAGTCATTGCTTGAGGAAAATCAACAATTTTAAGTTGAAGATGTTGGTGTGCTGTCAAAATACAATAATTTGATGCTTAAAACTTAGGATATGTGTGTTCTCAATGCGATATTTGTTGGTTTTATGTGCTTTTGTGTTTAGATTTGCAGGAAGACAGGTTGGCCATGATTTGAGGCCAAATTGCAAAAGATTGTTGGTTTTTGCTGAGTTACAAACCTTCTACGAATCATAGAGCATTCTACGAGTAGTAGAGGCAGTTTCATGAAATTCTAGTGAATGATGAAATCTGATGGTCAGCTCAACGAGATAGGCATACGAGTTGTAGAGCATTCTACGAGTCATATTAATGAATTTCATGAAGATTTCTAGTGAGGAGCAAGTTGATGAAGTTGAAGCCTATGAACATGAATTATGAGTCATAGATCAGTGTATGAGTCGTGATATCATGTCACAGAACAGAAAAAAGTCCCAGGAGCTGATTACAAGACCTCAATTACGAGTCGTAACTCACATTACGAGTCGTAACTCACATTACGAGTCGTGGAGACCTTTTGTTAAGTCTGCCAGCCAGTTTTATATTTATTTTATGACATAAATGTAATTACTATAAATAGTGCTTTTAGGTTATTGACAAGGGAGGACATCATTATTCAGTACTTTTAAGGTTTATACTTGGAGAACTTAATACTTGAGAGAGAGGATATTGAGAAAACACTTGTGGTTAAATTTGACCTTGAAGCTCGTGATTTTCATTCTTCTTTGATTTGCTTGATCTTAATTCAATTAGGCAAGGTTTAATTATGTTTCCTCAATTCATAATTTCATCATCTACCCATAGCATGAGTAACTAAATCCACAACTAGGGTTGTGGCAACCATGAAGAACTAACTTAGTAAACCTGGGAAATTTGCGATTCTTTGAATGGGTATATGCATGTATTAATCAATTCTCTTCGTTTTGCATGTTTTCTAATGGTGGACAACATTAGAACTCACCTAGTGTTACTGACTGGACTAAGGTAGTAATGAATAGGAAAAGATATTGATTAACAAGATTCGATGATTTGTTCTCATCTAATCAACGAAATTAGGCCGGGGGGGGGGGGGGGTTGACTGGGACATAGATAATGGATAGTATTGCAGACAATGGAGATGGGCCAAGTCACATAGTGAAATTTGCCTCTCACCTTTGACCAAAGGACTTGGTGAACTTAAATTATTGTCCTGCATGCTATACACTAGACAAGAATTAGGTTATCCAGTGATACTAAGTTAGGGAATAATAGGGAACATGATAACCTAGTTGCTCTCTATTATTGATTATCTCTCATGATAGTTAGTTTAGTTTACTTACTTAATGATTATCGCAAACCCCCCTCCCTTTTCAGGGAATTGAGTTGGTTAACTACTTCAATTTCTTATTGGTGACTTTTTCTTGAGTCTATGTATTCCCTTGGGTCCAACCCTAACCTTGTGTCACGACCTAAGCCTAAGGCCTAGATGTGACACGGCGAATCGGAACCCGAAGGGACCCCAAACAAGCCTCTTAGCATATCATTTACACATCCTTGGTTGCAGAAGTAATTAAATAACAAAAGATTATAAATAAGGATAAAGGGACTAAGGGAAGTCTTTGATAGCATAAAACATGGAAGAGTTAAAGGTCAAAGCATAATTATATCATTTGTTCCAACAATACCTCTAAACATAGATTTGAGCGGGGTCCAAGACACTTTTCAAGATCACCCTTATAGTATCAAGAGTTCAACATAAAGAGTAAACAAAGCAAGAGTAGTATAGCTAGTGTCCCCGAACTTGAGGACTCACCAAAGCTTATCTTCAAAATGACAAAACTACCCATGTAGAGGATGATCATGAGGGGCTCCGATTCTTACATGGTAACATCATGTAGGCATAGAGTATCAGTTAGTATATTTGAATGTACTAATTATGTAGGACGCAATGCAACAACAGATTAGCAACATAGTCAAAATGCATAATTATAAGCAAGGGATAAGAAAAATGACAACATGGGATAAATAATAAATGATTGAAGTAAAACATGCTTGTATAGAACATATTACATGTGTAGAAGAGACCATCGTCATAGACAAGCAAAATATTTCTTGGAATCCAAGGCATATCACACCCTTGGAAGGTGATTGAGGTATCTACCCCTAAATTGGTAGATGGTCATAGTACCCCCCATCAGAGTGGGTACATACCCCTCAACATGGTAGATGGGCATAGCACCCCCATCAAAGTGGTCAAGGTATATACCCTCAACGTGGTAGATGGGCATAGCACCCCCTTACCAATGTTGTAAAGGTATATATCCCTCAACATGGTAGATGGGCATAGCACCCCTCCTCAAAGTGGTTGAGGTATATCACCCCCCCTCCTCAACAATGTGTGGTCAACTTGCAACACTATAGATACTTATCACTTGGGGGAATATTTTCATGTATAAATTTCCAAATTCTGACGGTAATTTTCTGGCGATGAAATTTTTGGATCATTTTACCCTTTTCACTCGAAGTAATTGATTTTATTATACAATTATGATGTTATATTTGAATAAATTTTGGTGAATTGGAGTGTCATAGAAAGGGAAAAGCTTCGGAATTGACATTATTCGAGACTTTTTATAAGGCAAGTGAATTTCTTAACCTTTGTTAAGTATATAGAATCTTGTGCTTTTTGTGTGAGGTGTTGAGAATGATTATAAAGTATTGAGCTAGTGTTGATTTTGTACCAAACTATGTTGATGTGAATTATGCATTATATTAAAATAAGTTATTTTCTCATTGTTGTGTAAACATGCCTATTTGCATTGACTTTTGTGACAAATATTCTGTGGATTGAAAAAGAATGAGAATTAAAGAGGATATACCATATTTGAGGGACGTGTCACATGCCGCAACAGATACTATAATTTGAAGGTCATGTCGTACGTCGCAACATACACTATGATTTGAGGATCGTGTCACACGTCATGACAGATACTATGATTTGAGGGTCACGTCGCACGCCGTGATCGATACTGTGATTCAAGGGAGATGTCGCATGCCATGATGGATAATATCATTCAAGGATCGTGTTGCACGCACGATAGAAGCATGGATTAGAAGTTCCCCATAGGTCCCGCATTATGAGACAACGGGTGTGTATCACTGGGTCAGACATGTATCATGTTACTTGACATTGCGTTGCATTACATTACATCTCATTATCATTTATAAATGTGTCAGTGCTTTTGTGACACTTGTGATAGATTCACTTGATCTCTGGCATTGTTGATATATAATAGTTGGTGTGGTTATTGAGCAATATGCTATGTATATTGTGAACTGTTATGCTGGACTGATTTTACGCGGGTTGTCCTTGTAGGGGGTTTGGTTGGAGTGTTGGGGGTATCTGTATTCTATATTACTTAATTTTGTGTTTTGTAGTTCACTTGCTGAGTACTGTGTGTTTGATACTCACCTCTTGCTACAACAATTTTGTAGGTTGCAAGCTCAGATTGTCATGATAGACTCTACTTTCCTTGTCTGAGGCTACCTATGGAGATTGTGAGAGGTAGCGGTTTGGCATCCTAGCTGACTTCTTACTACTATTTATGATTTTGTTCTATTCTAGAGATAATGTCATTTGATACCTGTGTTTCCTTTCGAATCTATTGTAATATATTAGAAGCTTGTGCACGTGACAACCAGGTTTTGGGGGATTTTCATTAAGTTGATTTATTATCCGTAATTAAACTTTCATTTTTGTTATAATTTTGCACTTTTAATTTTATAGTTGGGTCGTAGGCTGACTTGTCTTGGTGGGATAAGACGAGTGTCATCACGCCCATTTTTGGTCGTAACAGCAGTGAATTTCATTATAAGCAAGATCCATTTGTAAATCAACTTTAAATTATGCAATTCGAGTAAAAGGAGGCTTTGGTTATTTGGGTGAAAGGAACCCTAGAAGGAAACCCACATACCTTATCTTGGAGATGAACTTGGTGAAGATTGGAAATGGAGACTTGAAGCTTGAAGAAGAACCTTAAAGGAAAACTATAGCTTGGGATGAGGTTTTGAGACTTGAATTTTGGAGTGAAAATATGGCTATGTGTTTGAGTGAGTATTGGGGAATGTTTAGGATGATATGAGGGTGAAATAAGGCTAAGAATAGGTAAAAACACTTTTGGCTACACTTAGGACCAAGACTTCGAAGTCTTGGATGGAACAAAAAAGGCACCTTTTTACACTGGTGCGCGTCGCGTAGGTGTCGTGGATTCCTCTCTGGAATTCTCACGTTGAAAAATTATAATTGCTAATCGTTCGCTCTTAAACTAGGGTTAGACCCTTTTCCCTCTAATTTTGACCCTTTGAACAAGAATATGAAGTCGAACTTTCGATATCGCGCATGGATTTTGAGATATATGGAATTTAAAATTCTAGATATTCTGAGACACATTTTCAGATACTTTTTGGGGTCGTTTCAACATCTCCCCTGGGAACATTCGTCCCCGAATGTAAAAGAGACGTTCAAGACAAGAGTTATCATAAACAAATCAGCCCTAACAGGAATGCAACATTATATTCCAAACACCATTTTCAAAATCTCAACATAAGTGTAAAATCATCATAAGTTTGCCAATTTAAACATGAATGCATATGAATGATATAGGGGCTAGAATATAAGGGTTGAAATCATATAGGGGACTTAGGATTAGTACCTTAGGCTTGAATGAGTGGAAAAGATAAGGATACCAATTTTGCATGTCCGCTTCGCCTTCCCATGTAGCACCTTCGACTTGTTGGTTCGCTAAAGGACATTAACGGATGTCACCTCCTTATTCCTCAATCTCTTCACCTGCCTATCCAAAATCTTAAATGGAGTCTCCTCATAAGTCAAGTTTTCCTCAACAACACCCGCAATATCAAGAGGCACAATAGTTTTAGGATCACCAACACATTTTCTCAACATAGAGACATGGAACACCAGATGAACCAAATTCATTTCACTAGGAAACTTCAATTCATAAGCTACCTTGCCAACCCTCTTCAAGACCTTATAAGGACAAATATATCTTGGACTCAACTTCCCCTTTTTACCAAAATGGACTACACCTTTCATTGGAGAAAATTTCAAATAAACCCAATCACTCACTTTGAATTTAAGGTTTCTTCTTCTCACATCAGCATAGGATTTTTGATGACTTTAGGATGTCTTCAATCTCTTCCTAATCATCTTGACCTTATCAAGAGCTTTCATAACCAGATACGGAAGCATTTAAAAGATATAAAGAGTAAGAAAAGGGGGCAAAAGGGCTAAGGGGAAAACTTGCATAACATCATAATCAAGATACAAGAGTAAAAACTCATTTCATAGATACATATCATGTCTAACAAAAACCTCTAATGCATAGATAAGAGTAGGGACCAAGACATAGCAACTGGGCTTACCCTCATAGTCAAAATAGAAAATAAGAAGAATGTCTCAATTCATAATAAGAGCAACCTAAACTAAGCTCCCCAAAGTGAAGGACTCACAAACTAGCTTGAGTAGTATCGAACTAGCCACGTGGAGGAGAAGGATGAACAACCTAGGCACCGGTTCCTACATGGTGATATCATGTAGGCAAGAGTATGCTTTTTAGCATATTTTTTATGTACTAAGTATGTAGGATGCAATGCAACAAGAATTAGGCATCAAAGTCAAAATGCGTAATAATAAAAAATAGGCATAATATAAAAATATGGCATGAATGATCAATACATAAGTAAAACATTCTTAAGTAGCTCATGCTCATATAGGATATCATATGTGTAAAAGAGACCAAGCTAGATTTTAACAAACCCCTCGATTGGTTGATGATGGTTTCACCCCATCATCCCGCTGGTGTTGTACAAACCCCTCACATTGTTGACGATAATCACACCTTATCACCATGGTGGCAAAGTACAAACCCCTCATATGGTTAATAAATACAAAACCCCATCTCGATTGATTAGCACAAAACCCTACCTTAGTTGCCCGGGCTCTTGTTCCCCTTGATTGGGCATGGTTTAATGCAATACATTATATTGATTATATCATATACATAAGCTCATTTCATCATCATATAGTCATTCATATCATATCTCATGCTTTGGACCTTCAATTCCTCAAGAAACCACATTCAAACATTTTATCAAACACTTAGAGGGTGTGTAATGCTAGTTTAAAATCATGAAATCTAGAGATGAAATCATGTAAGAAAATACATTATAAAACCATCAATCAACACCTTACAACACCCTCCAACAATATATATCAAAACGCCTCCTCAAATCTTACAATAGATCAAAGATTTATAGCTCAAAACATAGCAAAACAGTGACAATTTCACATAGCTTTAACATAGTGTGTAGTGAATTTCATAATAAGCAAGACCCATTTATAAATCAACTTTGACTCATCTAATTTGAGTAAAAGGAGGCTTAGGTATCATGGGTGAAAGGAACCCATGAAGGAAACCCACATACCTTATCTTGGAGATGAACTTGGTGAAAATTGGAGATGGAGACTTGAAGCTTAAAGAAGAACTTTGAAGGAAAACCTTAGCTTGGGATGAGGGTTTGATACTTGAATTAGGGAGTGAAACTATGGATAAGTGTTTTAGTGAGTATTGGGAAATGTTTAGGATGATATGAGGGTGAAATAAGGCTAAGTATAGGTAAAAACACATTTGGGAACACTTAGGTCCAAGACTTAGAAGTCTTGGACTGAACTTTAAAAAGACACCTTTTTATGCTGGTGCGCGTTGCATAGGGGTCGCAGATTCCTCCCTAGAATTCGCACCTTGAAAGATTACAATTGCTAATCTTTCACTCTTAAATCCCTGTTAGACCCTTCTTCCCCTAATTTTGACCCCCTGAATAAGAATACGAAGTTGAACTTTCGATATCACACGAATTTTGAGATATATAGAATTTAAATTTCTGGACTTTTTGAGGCACATTTTCAATGCAATTTTTGAGTTCGTTTCACCTGGAAAGTTGTCTTTGATCCCACTCAATTCTAAGTGTAGAGGTGTTATTGGAAAAGTTATCTATTGATGCTATGAGCTTTGACTCTCTCAACTCTTGTATGTTTTAATGCTATCAAAGACTTCCCTTAGTCCCTTTATCCGTATTTATATTCTCTATTGTTGCTTAATTGCTTTCGCGAGCAAGGATGTGTAATGATATGTTAAAAAGCTTTCTTGAAGTTCCTTCGGGTTCCCTATTAGTTGTGTCACGTCTAAGCCCTAGGCTTGGGTCATTGAAAACTTGGTATAAGAGCACTAGGTTGTTAATGGTTCTCGCCATCCAGTACACCACGTTAATTAGTGTTTTATTCATGATTGTGTTGTGCACCACAACTATGAGTAAACTTCTATGAGATGTTTTAGGAAATGTTTCCCTTCTTTATGATCTATGTCGTGCTATAGAAGTTAGGTAAGGGTAGTTAACATTCACTTTTTACCCTCTAGAGAGAAAATTGATTATCAAGCTTTTAACTTGGATAATTCCAAGTAATTAGCTTTTGAAAATGCAAAATATATTTTCCCAGATAAATTTCACCTTTATTTTTAAGAATTATTATTTTGCAATTAATTCAATTATTTTAGATCGTTAATTCTTGAAAGCTCTTTAATTAATTTGTTTCAAGTCTTCATAGTCAAATTAGTCAACCTAATGCGATGTGATTACATTTAATTGGCAAAACTTAAAATTGAATTAGTCAAATTTTAAAACAATGCCACTACCAGTTAACCCTTTTTTCAAATCAATTTAATCCACTTTTGGACTAAAAATTAGCCTACGTACTCAAATATCCGACCCAAATGGTTTATTTTCAACATTTTTTGGCATGTGATTACACAGGCCCCCTAATTACCAATTCTTCAACTTATTCTTCATTCACTTACAACCATTACTCCCCGTATCTTCTTTTTCAATCGACTATTACTCTCTGTATCTTCTTCTTCTACAATCAACCAACAACCCGTAAATTCCTCCAACGCTCCCTTTGGTGAAGCTAACAAACTTTAATGCTCGCAATCCATCTTACTTCACGCGAGCCTTTTTCCTTAAAACCATCAACAACTCAGCGTGGTTCCTTATCCTTAGAGGGAGTTTGAAATTCAAATTCCCAAACACTAATCCCAAGAAATTCCATCCAATTTCCCCTATTTTGAACCCTAGATTTTCCCTATATAAATTCTTTGTTCATCATCATTTTTGGATAACCGTGATTAGCCTCAAAAGCACACTTTGGGCCTTTTTTTAATCCAGAAAAAACAATAAAGCATTTAGTCACTTTAAACGAGTTTCAAGAGATTTCAATCGATTTCAAAGTTTTTTTTCGAAATAAGAGGTTCCTTAGAATCAAAGATGGTTGTCCAAGATTCTGTTTCGGTGGTGAGTGATTTTGGTAGCTTGTGGATGTCTTAGTTTGCTTCCCTTAAAGAGGTAAAGTCCTCATTCTTGTTTTATGGTTTTTTCTTTTGAATGATGTATGAGTTGACTGATTGTGGTATCCATAATAGTGATTTTTTGGGTTTATTTGCTATTCCCAATCGTGCCAGTCTATGAACCTCTTTAGCTAACTCCCTCTTCTCCTCATCCACATAGGCGGTACTTCCCATGGATAACCTGCAAAGAGCATCAGTAACTACATTAGCTTTACCTGGATGGTAGAGGATGCTTGTGTCATAGTCCTTGAGCAATGCAAGCCATCTTCTTTGCCTCAAGTTGAGCTCTTTATGGGTGAAGACATATTGCAGGCTCTTGTGGTTTCTGAATACATCAACATGTGCTCCATATAAATAGTGGTGCCATAGCTTAAGAGTGAACACCACCACTGCTAACTCTAAGTCATTAGTGGTATAATTCTTCTCATGCACCTTATGTTATCTAGAAACATAGGCAACAACTTCTCTTTCTAGATTAACACACATCTCGGTCCCACTCTCGAAGCATCACATTAGATAACAAACCCATTTGATACATCAGGAAAGGTCAACATGCGTGTAGTGGTTAACCTCATCTTCAACTCTTGAAAACTTTTCTCACACTCATTGGACCACTGGAACTTGGCATTCTTCTGAGTCAATTTGGTCAATGATATGGATATGGAAGAAAATCCCTCAACAAACCTCCTATAATAGCCAGCTAATCCCAGAAAACTCCTTATCTCGGTCGACGAGGTTGGTCTTGGCCAATTCTTAACTACCTCAATCATTTGAGCATCCACTCAAATGCCATCTCCAGAAATCACATGGCCTAAGAAAGCCACAATTTGAGCCAAAACTCACACTTAGAAAACTTTCATATAACTCATTCTCTCAAAATGTTTGGAAAGCGATCCTGAGGTGATTGGTATGCTCCTCCTCATTTTTAGAATGCACCAAAATATCATCAATAAACACGATCATGAACATATCAAGATAATGTCTAAATACTCTATTCATTAGATCTATGAAGGTTGTGGGTGCATTTGTCAACCCAAAAGACATTACAGAGAACTCAAAGTGACCATATTGGGTTCAAAAAGCCATCTTTGGGATATCACATTCTCACACTTTCAACTGATGATAACTGATCTGAGGTCTATTTTAGAGAAAACGATAGCACTATGAAGTTGGTAAAACACATCATCACTCCTCGGAAGGGGATACTTATTCTTGATGGTCACATTGTTCAATTGGCAGTAGTCAATACACATCCTCAGAGAACCATCCTTCTTTCACATGAACAAGACCAGAGTACCCCATGGAGAGATATTGGGTCTTATAAATCCTTTCTCTAACAAGTCCCTCCTGCTTCTTCAAATCATTTAATTTTTCAGGAGCCATTCGATATGGGGGAATAGAAATAGGTTGGATGTTAGGTGGCATGTCCATTTTGGAGTCGATCTCCCTATCAAGAGGAATTCCGGGGAAATCATCAGGAAACTCACTCACAATTGGAGCAGACTCATGAAAAAGGGGGTTTAACATCATCTAACATAACTCGCATGAGGTGATAGATACATCCCTTAGAGATTAGCTTTCAGGCTTTGAGGTAAGAAATAAACTTACTCTTAGGTGTATTTGAATCTCCTCTCCACTCAATAATAGGCTCATTCAGAAATTGGAATTTGATAGTTCGAGTTCGACAATCAACAAAGGCATAACAGACATGAAGCCAAACCATATCAAGGATCACATCAAAATCAATCATATCCAACTCAATCAAATCAGCAAGGGTATCCCTATGATAGATGGAGACTACACAATTTCTATAGATCCTCTTAGCTCAAATGAACTAACCAACAAGAGTGCTCAAGTAAACACTCAGGGAGAATCTCAAATCTTCTTGTCATATATGGTGTCATAAAAGAACAAGTTGCCCCTGGATCAAGAGAGGCATAACAAGGAAAGGTAAAGACTTAAAGTATACCTGTCACAACATCTAGTGCACCCTCCTAATACTATTTGTTTCCATTTAATACAGACAGTTTGTCCTACCACCGACCCCTAGTGTAACACCTCTATGATTACCTTTGCTGGTGGCATTATGGTAGAAGTATGTGCCTTATTACCCCACACCAGACATTCCCTTTAAAGGTGACCCAATTGACCACACTTATAGTAAGCATTTCCTCCATCTCTACTCTCTCCCAAATGCATCCTACCACATTTTCTACAAGGTGGTTTCCTTTTAGAGCCAAGAGTCACACTTTCTTGAGACTGGACATCTAGTGGTCTAAAGCTTGACTGACCTTGGGACCTTTGATCATGTCTGTGGCTCGATGCTGGTGTATTGGCTGAAGATAGTTCATAGCTGGAGGAACTCTTCTGGAAGTAGGACTTATCTCCCTTACTCTACTTGTGATGACTGGGCTCAGGCCCTACTGATCTGGCCTTCTTATTCAAATGCTCCTTTCTTTCTTTCTTCTTATCCACCTCAGTCTATTGGGCATAGACCATCATTTTGGAGATATCCGCACTTGGGATCAACAATTCCGCCTTGCGCTCTTTCTTCACCTGCCTACCCAAACCAGATACAAATTTCCTCATTCTTGCTCTCATATCTGTAATCATCTCTGGGGAATACTTGGACAACTTGATAAATTTTAGGCTATACTTTCATAGTCATCCCCTCTTGTTTTAGATTCAAAACTCTTCAACATTTGCCTCTCTCAACTCCTGAAGGAAGGAGTGATCCAGGAAGGCACTCTCAAACTCATGCTAAGTAGTTGGCGCAACATCCTTGCCTCGACTCTCTTCTCACTGATTGTACCAAACATTGGCCACATCCTTGAGATGATAGACAGTAAGCTCAAATCCCTTATCTCAGTTGCATACATAGTCTTCAGTACTTTCCATATCTTATCAATAAAGTTCTGACGGTCCTCCTCAACCGTAGACCCAGTGTAGATAGGTGGGTTCATCCTCAGAAAGTCTAGCAGTTTGGAGGCAATTGTTGGCTCATGATAGCTAGAAATAGAGGTTTTTGAACCTTGATTCCCACTCTGGGTAGCTACTAACTGAGTGAGCATAGCAATAGCTCCTTAAAAGTTGGCCCCTGAAGCAGGAGCAGGTTGAGCAGCAGGCATCACAGGAACATTATCGACCTCAGCCCCTCATTTCTATTTTAGAAGGCACCTTTGAAGTAGGGCACTCAACAGTGCTAGCTGAAGCATTCCTTTGAGTTACCGTGTGTCTAGGAATCTTGTCTGCAATCACATAATGCATGAATTAGAAAAGTAATTTTATAGAGTTTTGAATTTTATCGCACAAACTCAGATCATAAGAAAGGGTAAAAGTTCCTAACATCTTGTAGCCTTCTACTTATGAAGTATGGTACACAACACACTCTTAAACAAGATTCTACTAGACAAAACTTCATTGACTCCTTAGGACTCATGAACTCTGTGATCTGATACTAAGTTCTCACCCCCCGGGCAGGTACCCTTGGAGTCATCAGCACTTGAAGGACTATTTCTGGTTTCCCAAGAAAATCACTTAGCCTCATCATTACATCAACTCGATAGCGAAAGAATAACTCAAAAAGTAAGGTATCATATGCAGGAAGATAAATAACTGTAACTCTACTGTATCATAGATTATAATGAAGATAAGTTTAGATACAAAATACTTATTAAATACTCTAGTCCAATGTCTATGAAGCCTCTACTCAACCATCTAGAATGGTTCCATGATAGGCCATGGACACCTTAATCAAAAGCAAATAAAGTACTCAATAATAATGAAAAGATAACAGGGCTCCTCTAGAATGTAAGGAGGACCACTAACTTTAGAAGTGTATTGATCTAGACCTCAATGATGTGCGGGCTGAAATCTTCTATCACCTGTATCTACATCATAAAATGATGCAGGTCCAAATGGATGTCAGTACATGGAACATACTGGGATGTATAATGGCCCAAGAAAATAAAGCTTGAACCACTCAAGTTGACTCGACAACTCATACTCGACTTAATTGCAAGTTTTATGGAAAATCATGCTATTAAAATAGGCTCAGTAAAATAGACTCGATTTGAAATCGCATGCTTAAATCAATGTTGCTGAGGAGTTTCTCTTAACGGACATCCTCATCCCACCACCTTTACTTAGGTGATGCACAATGCATCAGCATCGCTGCCACGCCCACCCTTAACTTGCCATAGAAAAGGGGGATCAATGCTTTCTTGGATCCAAAATAAGTGTCCACTTGCAACACAAGAGTCTCCAGGATAGCTGTAATGACTATCCTACACTAAAAATGTAGTTTTATGGGATAAAGTAGAAGTGTACTCACTAATCTCTCGGTGCTTGATGCTCCTCCTGAGACTAAAATATTCTCGACTCCTCAATCAACTAAAAACTAAACCCCATTGGGGTATCTCATCTCAATCGTTCATCAATTCATTTATCAACCAAGGCATCAACTTTAACTCAAACTCAAACGGTCATTTAGGCTCACTTGATTTACTCATCATGTAATGCAAGCAAGATATTCATGTTTAACAATATACATGACTTAATGCAACATGCTCTTCATACTCAATCATGCTTAAATTACTCCACTCTAAATGCAAAATTTATATCAATTCAAATATCTAATGTGATGAATAGAATCTCATAAAAATCATGTTATTTTATGGTTTGTGCTACCATGTATGAAATACATGTACAAATCTCATAATAACTAATCATGCCATATAGTGATCGCCTTATGTAATATAACAATACCTCATGATAGATGCAAGGATTTCAATATTAAGATAGTAAAGTTTCTCAAAATCTCAACTCTTTTCCTCAAAATCTTGACTTAAGAAATGATGAATAGGTGTGTGAAGGAAGAGGTTTCACACTTTGGTAAGCCTTACATACCTGAGAATGAGGGGTACTCAATCTTCAACCCAATCCTTCCTCTTATGTGAAAATCCTAGTTTCTTCTTCTTCTCTTACTCTCAAGAAAACCCAAGTGTGGGGAATGAAGAATAATACCTTTCGGGTTTATTTAGGACCTCAATCAAGTATAAAAAACATCTAGGGTTAAATGGAATAGATAGGGGAAATAGACAAAAATACCCCTTGTTAAAACTATTGACAGGGTCTATAAAACCCCATCTACAACTGGTACACCCTTCTAGGAGTTGTAACTACCAATCCTAGATAAAGGCCTAAAAATCCCAAGTCTCTGGAAACTAATACGAAACATCACAGTATAAGTCATATTTCCTTTTATGAGTCGTAATCTCTCCACATGAAAAATATGATCCAATATTGATATTCACTAGAATCTACCATGAAACCCTCTTCTACGAGTCATAAATAATTCTACAAGTCGTAAAGCCATCTCATAATCTAAAGTTCCTTGAAACTTGAATTACTGGGATATGGTATGGACCCCTCTCTACGACTTGTAAACCCCTCTACGTGTCGTAGGGTCTCTCATAGATTGCTTCTTCACTTTTTCTCTGACTCTTCCTCACCTATCCTCTTCACACACTTATCCAGATCAGGTAGAAAGAAATTAAGGGGCATTACAATTTCACCAAATTTTTCTAAGTATGAGATTTCCGTTCCGAACCTTTGTTGAGAAAAATTTTGTCTAAGTATTGGTTCACTGACAAGTGCATCGTTTCTGTAGTGCAACACGGATTCCATACCCATCCTTGAAGTGGTGACGTGCAATTTTTCAACTCATTTCATTATTGAAGTTTTCGTAAATACGATTTATTCTAATGGTCTTTTTGGACTTCATATGCCTCCTAGAGTCTTCCTAATGACTTACATCCTATTCCTAATATTCAAATTCATCCCCCATATTTGAAAATCCTCTCAAGACTCTCTCAAGAATACTAGTGAAAATTAAGCTTGGGATTCAAGGAAAGGCTCCTTCTCCTTCAAATTTCTTCTTGGAACTTCTTCAATAGCAAGATATGCAGGTTTTGATCCTTTGTTCCTTTCAACCAAGGACACCCAAATCTGTCAACCAATTTTCATGAATTTAAGCTTTATTTTAAATGTGGGTTTTCATTATTATGATTATTTAAATTCAATTAGTATGTGCGTTGTACTTTATTTATAATTTTAAGTTACTTTCCCATCCCTTAGAACTGTTGGTTTAATATTTGAATATAGTTCTGAATCAATGATGTAAGTTGGGATACTTTGAGGCTTTTTTAAAGACTTTTAGGTCCCTATTCACCATGTCACTCCTAGACCCTGCATCGGGGTTGTGACAGAGACGGTATCAGAGCAGTAGGTTTGTAAAATAGTCCTTTGAATTCAGCATGTCACGTTAAGTAGATTCCTATTCATGGGTATGAAGTAAACATGCCTATGAGTGGGAGGCTATGACAACGTTCTAGGAATTGTCTCACTTCTTCATGTCTTATGTCATGTTATGAATCATATGTTTGGTTTTCCTGTTCTTGATGGTGTCCTTTCTCCATTACAGAATATGCCTCGAGGGAGAGCTCCCAGACCTACTCCGACTAATGAGGGTCAAGCATCCTAAGGGCCAATGGAAGATCCTATCTCTAATGGTGAATTCCATATGGCCTTTGCTATGCTTGCCCAGGTGGTGACTACTCAAACTAGGCAAGCTAACCTTTCTCTAGATCCTACTCAAGCTTCTAGGTTAGGGATTTCACCCGGATGAATTCTTCGGAGTTCTTTGGGTCATAGGCTGATGAGGATGCTCAGAAGTTCATTAACGAGCACCAAGGTGTTGAATGTCATAGGTGTCACTTCTGAGGAGAAAGTTGAATTGGCTACCTTCAGTTGAAGGATGTGGCTGAGGTGTGGTACACCCAATGGTCGATAGAGAGGGTTTATGGTTATGGTGTTAATTGGGAAGAGTTCAAGCTTACCTTTCTGGATCGTTTCTTCCCATTTGAAATTAGGGAAGCCAAGATAACTGAATTTATCACCTTTAAGCAAGGGGGTATGAATGTGAGGGACTATGCCCTCAAGTTCACTAAGCCCTCCAAGTATGCTCCGAAACATGTGGTTGATCCCCATGCAAGAAAGCACAAGTTCATTTATGGTATCTCTGACTTTCTTGTGAAAGAGTGTCACATAATGATGCTTATTTGAGATATGGATATATCTAGACTCATAGTATATGCAAAACAAATTCAAGGGGAGAAACTCAAAGAGAGGAGAATGAATGATCCCAAGAGAGCTTGTTACGATAGTCGGTTCTCTAACTCGAAAGGTAGTAATTTTGGTCACTTCCAATAGGGTCAAGGCTCTAATGCTCAGGTTGATAATGCTAGAGTGACCCTTATAAGCACTGATTGGTGGTGGACCATGATATCCTCTATATGACAAATGTGGGAAGCACCACATAGGTGAATGTTGGAGAAGTTTGGGCGCCCACTTTGGGTATGGTTGCAAGGGCCACAAAATTTTTGATTGCTCTAAGGATTCTAAAAAGGGTTAGCGTCAAGTAGCTGGGGGTACTTCGAGCCAACCAAGAGCTCCTCATAGTGGTTCCCCAAGGAATAATAGGTTCTATGCTCTACATGCCCGCCAGGAAGTGCAGGAGGCTCCGGATGTTATCACTGGTACGTTAAAAGTCTTTGATTTTGATGCTTATGCTTTACTTGATCCGAGTTCCAAATTATCTTTTGTTACTCCTATGTTGGTTGTTAATTTTGGTTTGAGTACTGAAATTTTGAGAGAGCCTTTTTCGATTTACACATTCATTGGTGAATCTATTGTTGCTCATGGGGTATATTGGTGTTGTCCTGTTTCTATGTTGTAGAACATTTTTCCATATGATCTTGTGGAGCTGGAGATGTTTGATTTTAATGTGATTCATGGGATGGATTGGTTGTATGCATCATATGCCTCTATAGATTGTAGGACCCGAAAGGTAAAGTTCCAACCTCCGGGTAAGCCCGTTCTCGAATGGAAGGGTAGTGACTTTTCTATTAAATGTCGGTTTATTTCCTACCTTAAGGCCCGAAAAATGATCGCCAAGGGGTGTATTTATCATATTGTGAGGGCTAAAGATGTGGAGTCTAAGTTATCTACTCTTGAACCGGACTCGATGGTGAATAAGTTTCTGGATGAAACACCCCTCATATGCTTCGAAATGCCCTATAATCGTAATTTTCATATATCTCAAAATTCATACATGATTTCAAAAATCTGACTTCATATTCTTGATTAGGGGGAAAATTGATTGGGCGATGGGTATAACTCAAATTGTAGAAGACTCATAGAAAAACTAATTTTTGCTAATTCTACGATTTCTAGTGGTTGTCCGCTCCCAGGGTGCAACGCACCACTATGTAATTTGAAGATTGTATCTGGTCCGTGTCGCACTTGGGTCATGGAGAAGTCTAATATTTTCCTTGGTTTTCTTAACTAGACCAAAGGCATTGGGGTCATAGCCCTATGTCCATTTAAACGTGAAATCTTCCATACTTAGCCATTTTGTTCAACTCTATAACTCACAAAACTCTCTTTGAAATATCTCTAAGACTCTATCAATTCTCTCATTCAAATCTAAGGATTTCAAGCTTAATTTTGGAACTCAAGGACTCATTCCAAGCTGTAAGTCTACATTAAATTCTCTTCATGGAATCTATGGTTTAGGGAATGTGGGTCTTCATCCATGGATCCTTTCATTCATGGAGCTCAACCTTCTCTTTTTATAAAAATTGCATGATTTCAAGTTATATTACCTATGAGTATCTCTTATTAAGAAATATGAACATAAATCATGTGGGGGTTTTATCAAGTATTGATTGATTATGCATGAATGTCTATTTCAAGCTTATTCCATGAATTGATTTTCTTCTATTGAGACTATGCATGTTTTGAGCTACGAAACTATCAACTATTATGAGCTTTTGTGATGGAGTTCAAGGTACTCTATATGAGGATTTTACTACCATGTTGGTGCGTTGAATTGCACTGAGTTTACTCATCTTATTTCACTCTTGAATTGCATGATTTTGAACAAGTATCATGAACCCACCATGTGTTTGATAAAAGGACATGAAAAGAATTCTCAAGTTATTGATGATCTATTATATTATTTACAAGTCAAGCGACTTCATGAAGTAAGGGCTTTCAATCATGTGTTGATTTCATAAAAAGTATCTATGATTTTTAAGTATAAAGCTAGCCCTATTTTCATGATTTTTAGCTCTTGTAAGCCATTCATGTTAAAGCAAGGGTTCATGTATGATTATGATATATTCTCATTTTCAATTTAGGCTCACCACTAGGGGTCAAGCATGTTATGAGCTGCTCAAATCATGTTCTTACAAGCTAATCATGTTATGATTAAAGTATATTATTTCAAGTATTCTGTGGGATTAGACTTAGAATCGATGGATTGGATGTGGACGTGGACTATCTTCAAGGGTCCATACTCATTTTCTCAAACTATGTACCACCATATGATTATGATTATTACCCTTTTTATAGTAGTGGATCCATATAGTGCATTTTATCATGAAATCTTTTCCGAAATGGGTCATATTTCCGTAAGGAGGGTTGCTTCATATGAAATGGGTTATCTTCCCGGTAGGTGAAGTATGGTTTACCTTGGCAAGTAGACCACCTCTTTACCTATGAGGGGTATTCATCGGGATTCCAAGTTATAGCTCGCTTGGTCTTACCCATGTCGATTAACGTCTCTTCCCATATATGTATGTTATAATATGCAAGTTGAATGATTTACAAGTATGTTTTGTTACAAGAATTGATCATACATGTTATATTTAGATTATATCTATTGCTTATATGTATGCATTTCAAATATGATGACATATATCCTTTTTGCATTGCACTCTACATACTTAAGTACATTCAAACGTACTAATGCATATTCTATGCCTACATGATATTACCATGTAGGAACCAGAGCTTCTTTTGATCATCCTCTTCCATGTTGCTAGTTTGATTCTCGAAGAAAGCTTTTGTGAGTCCTCAATTCCGAGGATAAATATCTACTTATCCATGTTATGTTGAGACTCCTTCTTATGCTGAATACTTACTATTATAAGGATGAACCCCAGAAGTTTCTCAGCGCGCTCCATTCTAAAGTAGAGGTGCTGCTGGATATTATGATGTAATTATTCTATGATTTTGACTCTTTTATGCTTTTGTGGTTACCAAAGACTTCCATTGGTCTTGTTTCTCCTTTTTATTATATCTTTTTATGCTTATTTTTCTTCTGCGACTAAAGATGTGTGATGGGTATGCTAAGAGGCTTGTTTGGGGTCTCTTCGGGTTCCCCATTTGCCATGTCACATCCAGGCCCTAGGCTTGGGTCATCACAAACTTTGTATCAGAGCACCAGGTTGTTAATAGTCCATAGAAATCCTACATACCGTGTCGATTAAAGTCTTATTCATGGTTCTGAAGCGTGCCACAACTATGAATAAGAGGCTGTGAGGCATTTCAGAAAATGTTTCACATCCTTATGGTCTATATTGTGCTTTAGATGTAAATATAAGGTTTTTCCCCTAACGAATGCTCTTATTTATTCTAGGTCAGGATGATACTAAGAAGAAGGCTAAGGAGTGCCTGTACACCCGAGGAGCAACCGGCTCCTTCCGCTCCTCAAGATGTAGAGGTAGCCTAAGAAGCGTTCCGGGATGCCATCACAATGTTGAACCGTGCCATGAACAACCAAATGAACCAAGAGACCCAAGCCCTTCATGCTCCTACTCCTACCTCGAGGGTGAGGGATTTCACAAGAATGAATCCATCGGAGTTTCATGGGTCCAAGGCAGATGAGGATCCCCAAGAGTTCATCGATGTGGTTTATAAGGTTCTATCTATCATGGGGGTCAATTCGGAGGAGAAATTGGAGTTATCGGCCTACCAACTCAAAGATGTGGACCAAATTTTGTTTACATAATGGAAATTGAGAGGAGAGATGATGATACTATTCCTTGGAAGGAGTTCAAAGCTGCCTTCCTCAACCAGTTCTTTCCAATCACACTAAGAGAGGCTAAGATGATGGAGTTTATGAACCTCAAGCAAGGTTCCATGAGTGTGAGGGAGTATTCCCTCAAGTTCAGCAAGCTTTCCAAGTATGCTCCATATTTGGTGGCCGACCCTAGAGCTAGAATAACAAATTTCTGTTGGGAGTGTCCAACTTGGTTAATGAAGAGTGTCGTACCGCCATGCTAGTGAGTGATATGGATTTGTCTCAGCTCATGACATATGCCTAACGACTAGAGGGGGAAAAGCTTAGAAACAAAAGAAGTGGTGAGTCCTAGAGGGCTCAATTTGAAGATGGTTTCCAAGGTTCTAAGGGTAATTGGTATCACAAGGCCACAAACAAGGATCTTCCAATGTTCCTAATAAGATTTGCTAATGATAAGTCAAGATTCCAAGGTGGCAATGGTTGGATGGCAAATCCTAAGTGCTAAAACTGTGGGAAAAACTATGGTAGCCTATATTTGAAGAACTCTAATACAACTTTGGTTGTGGTGAAATAGGTCACAAGGTTATTGATTATCCTCATGCTCAACACAAAGGTAGAGATGGTCGTCCTCAAGGACAAGGTGCTAATGCAGGTCAAAGGGCAAAAGGTGGCCAACAAAGGGGTGCTCCAAGGCAAAATAGGTTCTACGCTCTCCAAGGAAGGCAAGGGGTAGATGAGGTACACGATGTTCTTAAAGGTATGTTAATAGTTTTTGATTATAATTTGTATTCTTTGATAGATTTGGGTGCCACTCTTTCTTTCATTACTCCTTTTGTTGCCAAAAAGATTCATGTGAGTCCCGAATTGTTGTGTGAACCTTATGAAGTGTCTACCCCATTAGTGAGTCCATTGTTTCTAAAAGAGCCTATAGAAAATCCCATGTTCATATCACATAAAGTTTTGCTTTGTGATTTATTGAATTGGATACGGTAGATTTTGATGTCATTCATGGGATGGATTGACTATATGCATATTATGCTTCCATTAATTGTTGAACACATAAGGTTAAATTCTAATTCCCCAATAACCCCATCCTTGAGTGGAAAAGTCATAATGCAGTGATCAAGGGTAGATTCATTTCTTCTCTCAAAGTCTAAAAGTTGATTTCTAAGGGTTGCATTTATCATCTTGTGAGGGTTAGGGATGTTGAGTATAAAGACCTTCCTATTGATTCGGTTCAGGTGGTCAATGAGTTTCTTAATGCCTTTCCAGGTGAGCTCCCCGGTGTTCCTCCCGAAAGTGAAATAGACTTTGTTATAGACCTCTTTCCCGATACACAACCCATTTTCAATCCCCCTTACCATATGGCCCCGGTGGAATTGAAGGAGTTTAAGGATCAATTGAGGGATTTGTTGGAGAAGGGTTTCATAAGGCCTAGTAAGTCACCTTGGGATGCACCGGTTGTTTATGAAGAAAAATGATGGTTCCCTTAGAATATACATTGATTATTGACAATTTAATAGGATTAACATAAAGAACAAGTACCCTCTACCAAGGATTAATGACCTTTTTGATCAACTACAAGGGGAAAGTCACTTTTCTAAGATTCATCTTCGGTCTAGATACCACCAAGTGAAGTTGAGAGATTATGATATTCCTAAGATGGCTTCTTGGACTAGGTATGGACATTTTGAATTTTTGGTTATGTCTTTTGCATTGACTAATGCACCGACAATATTATTTATGGATATCAGGAATAGAGCCTTTAAACCTTACCTTGATATGTTTCTGGTGGTATTTATTGATGATATATTAATTTATTCTCGGAGTGAGAAAGAGCATTGAATCACTTGAGGGTGGTGTTTCAAATCTTGAGGGATGAGAGGTTGTTTGCTAAATATGAAAAGTGTGAATTTTAGTTGAAAGAGGTTGCCTTTCTAGGGCATGTGGTGTCTGATGATGGCATTAGATGGATCCTAAGAAGACAGAGGGTATAAGAAATTAGCCAGAACTTTGACTCCTTCAAACGTTAGGTGTTTCTTGGGTTTGGTGGGTTTCCACTAGAGGTTTATGAATGGGTTCTCTTCTTCTTTGGCTTCCCCTATGACAAATTTGACCCAAAAGAAGGCAAAATTATTGTGGACTGATAAATGTGAAAAAAAAAATTCAATCTTTGAAATATAAGCTTGTCTCCGCTCCTTCTTGGCTCTACTAGAAGGGTTGGAAGGGTTTATGATTTATTGTGATACCTCAAGAATTGGTTTAGGGTGTGTCTTGATGCAAAATGACAAGGTGATAGCATATGACTCTTTACAACTTAAGGTGCATGAGCGGAATCATCCTACCCATGATCTTGAATTGGCAGCCCTTGGGTTTTCTTTGAAAATTTAGCATCACTATTTTATAAGGTTCATGTTAATATGTTTACCGACCACAAGAGTCTCCAATATGTGTTCACACATAAAGATCTTAACTTGATACAAAGAAAGTGGTTAGAGCTCCTTAAAGATTATGATATAAGTGTGCATTATCATCCTGACAAAGCTAATATTATGGCCGATGCTCTAAGTAGAGTGTCCATGGGTAGTCTAGCACATATTGATAATGGTGGCAAAGAGGTTGTTAGAGAAGTTCCCTGGTTGGTTAGGTTGAATGAAGTTGAAAATGGTGGTTTGCTGGTTGTTGATGGTTCTAAATCCTCTTTGATTTGAGAAAGTAAAGTCAAAACAAGATCTTGACCCCACCTTGCTAGAGTTGAGGTCCTTGGTTAAGGATGGTAAAGTGGAGGTTTTATCCCAAGGGGGAGATGGTGCCCTTGTAACAAGGTAGGTTGTATGAGAATAATGTTACTGACTTAAGGGAGTTGATTTTGAAGGAGGCTCATAATTCATCTTATTCTATTTACCTCAGTTCCACAAAGATGTATAGAGACTTGAGGGAGGTGTATTGGTGGGGTGGTATGAAGAGGGATATTGCCAAGCTCGTATACGGATGTCACAATTGCTAACAAGTGAAAGCCAAGCACCAAAGGCAAAGTGGCCTAGCCCAAGACATAGAAATTCCTACTTGGAAGGAGGAAGAGATCAACATGGATTTTCTGGTCGGGTTGCCTAAGAAGAGGAGACACTTTGATTCTATTTGGGTTGTTGTGGCTAGAATGACAAAGTCGTCTCAATTTCTACTGATCAAAACCACTTGTAGTGCCAAAGATTATGCCAAGTTATATATTCATGAGTTGGTTAGACTGCATTGGTGCCCTTGTCTATCATTTCAGATTATGGTGCTCAATTCGCTTCTCACTTTTGGAGGTCCTTCCAAAGAAGTTTCAGTACTAAGGTCAAGCTTAGCATGGTTTCTCATCATCAAATGGATGTTCAAGCCAAAAGGATTATCAAAACTCTTGAGGATATGCTTAGAGCTTGTGTATTGGATTTTAAGGGTAGTCGGGATGAACATCTTCCACTTATTGAGTTTTCTTACAACAATAGCTACCACTCAAGCATTAGCATAGCTCTCTTTGAAGCTTTATATGGTAGCCATTATAGATGCCTAGTTGGGTGGTTTGATGTGGGGTAGATGGCTTTTCTAGGTGCAGAGTTTGTTGTGAAAGCTTGAAAAAGGTGAGGTTGATAAGGGAGAGATTCAAGACATCCTAAAGCAGACAAAAGTCCTAATCCAATGTGACAAGAAGAGATCTTGAGTTTAAGGTTGGTGATTGAGTTTTCTTGAAAGTCTCACCTATGACGGATGTGGTTGGGTTTGGCAAAATCAGGAAATTGAGCCCAAGGTTTGTGGGTCCTTATAGAGTTTTGAGGAAAGTTAGTAAGGTTGCATATGAGTTGGAGTTTCTTGTGGAGATGAATATGGTTCATCCATTCTTCCATGTGTCTATGTTGAGAAAGTGTGTGGGTGACCCAAGTACTGTAGTGCCCTTAAAGATTGTGGGTGTTGTGGAAGATAATATGACCCATGAGGATGTCCCGATGGAGATTTTGGATAGACAAGTAAAGAGGTTGAGAAACAAGGATGTAGCTTTCTTCAAGGTCCTTTGGAGGATTCGAGAAGTTGAAAGTGCCACATCGGAATCTGAGGTGGACATGGAAAAGTGATACCCATATCTCTACCACTCTAATCAAGCCGAAGGTAATAATTTAAGTCCCCTATATGATTTCAAGTCTTAGGTTTCAACCCTCATGTCATTTTCCATGCATTTATGTTTATTGTAACAAGTTTATGGTTATTTTTGACATTCATATTAAGGCTTTTTAAAAATGATGTGTAAATGCATTTGTTGCGTTCATGTCTGGATTAAATCTTCATAATTACTTCTCTTACGCATGTTTCTTTGACATTCGGAGATGAATGTTCCCAGGGGGAATATAAAACAACCCTCATGTGCTTTGGAATGCCTTATAATCGAAATTTCCATATATCTCAAAGTATGAGTATGATTTCAAAAGTCCAACTTCATATTCCCGATCAAGGGGGAATATTGAGTAGGAAATAGGTATAATTCAGATTTTAGAAGTCCCGTAATGAAAAATAATTTTCACTAATTTTATGATTTTCAGTGGTTCTTTACGCCAAGGGCGCGTCGCGACTGGGGCTCCCCACTGTGTACTTTTGAAGTTCGTGTATTGTGCGCGTCGCGCCTAGGCTGCAGACCAGTGTAATTTTCCTTGGTTTTCTTATCTCCCCCATGGGTATTGAGGTCTAGCCTCATGCCCACTTAAACGTGAAATTTCCCATACTTAGCCATTCTTTTCAACTCTATAACTCACAAAACCCTCTCTAAAACCTCTTAAGACTCTATCAATTCTATCACTCAAATCTAAGGATTTTAAGCACAATTTTAGAACTCAAGAATCCATTCCAAGCTTTAAGTCTACTTCGAACTCTCTTCAAGGAATTCAAGGTTTACGGTATGTGGGTCTTCATCCATGGGTCCTTTCACCCATGGAGCCCAACCTTCTCTTTTTATGAAAATTGTATGATTTCAAGTTATATTACCTATGAGAATCTTTTATTATGAAATATGAACATAAATCATATTGAGGTTTTATCAAGTATTGATTGATTATGCATGAATGTCTATTTCAAATTTATTCCATGAAATGATTTTTTTCTATTTAAACTATGCATGTTTTGAGCTATGAAACTATCAACTATTATGAGCTTTTGTAATGTATTTCAAGGTACTCTACATAAGGGTTTTACTATCATATTGGTGGGTTGACTTGCATTGAGTTTACCCATCTTATTTCATTCTTGTATTGCATGATTTTGAACAAGTATCATGAACCCACCATGTGTTTGATAAAATGAAATGACAAGAATTCTCAAGTTATTAATGATCTATTATATTGCTTACAAGTTAAGTAACTTCATAATGATTAAGGGCTTTCAAGAATGTCTTGAATTCATGAAAAGTATCTATAATTTTACAAGTATCAAGTTCAACCCTATTTTCAAGATTTTTACTCTTGTCAGCCGTTCATATTAAAGCAAGGGTTCATATATGATTATGATCTATTGTCATGTTCAAGTTAGGCTCACAACTAGGGGTCAAGCTTGTTATGAGCTACTCAAGTCATGTTACAAGCTATTCATGTTATGATTGAAGTATGATTATTTCAAGTATTCTGTGGGATTAGACTTAGCATCAATGGGTTGGATGTCGGCGTGGACTATCTTCAAGGGTCCATACTCCTTTCCTTAAACTATGTGCAACCATAGTATTATAATTATTACCCTTGCTATATTAGTGGATCCATCTAGTGCACTTTATCATGAAATCTATTTCAAATTGGGCCATGTTCCCATAAGGTGGGTGCTTTATACGAAATGGGTCATATTCCTATAAGGTGAATTTTGGTTTACCTTGGCAAGTAGATCACCTCTTTACCGATGAGGGGTATTCATCATGATTAAAAGTTATAGCTCGTTTGATCTTACTCATTTGGTTAACGTCTCTTCTCACATACATATGGTATACTATGTAAGTTGAATGATTTACAAGCATGTTTCATTACGAGCATTGATCATATATGTCATATTGAGATTATATCTATTGCTTGTGTGTATGAATTTCAAATATGATGACTTATATCCTTGTTGAATTATACCCCGCATACTTAGTATATTCAAACGTACTAATGCATACTCTATGCCTACATGATATTACCATATGTGGACCGGAACTCCTTTTGATTATCCTCCTCCATGTGGCTAGTTCGCTTATCGGAGAAAGCTTTAGTGAATCCTCATTCCGAGGACACTATCTACTTACCCATGTTATATTAAGACTCATTCGTATGTTAAATACTTACTATTATGAGAGTGAGCTAGGGAAGTGTCTCATCCCCTACTCTATTCTAAAGTAGAGGTTTTTTTGGATACTATAATGTACTTATGCTATGAGCTTGACTCATTTTTGCTTTTGTGGTTATCAAAGACATCCCATAGTCCCCTTTCACTTTTTTATTATATCTTGTGATACTTATTTGCTTCTGCGACAAAGGATGTGTGATGGATATGCTAAGAGGCTTGTTTAGGATCCCTTCAGGTTCCCCATTCGATGTGTCATATCTAGGCCCGAGGCTTGGGTCAGGACACCAAATATGTTTCCTAAAGACATGCTCGATATTCCTCCCGAAAGGGAAGTAGACTTTGGCATAGATCTTCTCTTGGACACTTAACCTATCTCTATTCTTCCTTATCGTATGGCCCCAGCTGAGTTGAAGGAGTTGAAGGGTTAGTTAAAAGATTTGTTGGAGAAAGATTTCATTAAGCCAAGTACATCTCCATGGGGTGCTCCGGTGTGTTCTGTAAGAAAGAAAGATGGATCTCTTCATATGTGCATTGGTTATAGGTGATTAAATAAGGTGAACATCAAGAATAAGTGTCCATCGCCTAGGATCAATGACTTCTTTGACCAACTTCAAGGGGCTAGTCATTTCTCAAAGATTGATCTCTGTTCCTGGTATCATCAGTTGAAAGTTAGGGAGTGTGATATTCCCAAGATGGCTTTTTGAACTAGGTATGGGCACTTTGAATTTGTGGTAATGTCGTCTGCCCTAACTAATGCTCCAGTCGTGTTGATGAATCTTATGAATCGGATGTTCAAGTCGTTCCTTGATAGTTTTATAGTTGTCTTCATTAATAATATTCTCATTTATTCCCGAAGTGAGCGAGAGCATATGGATCATTTGAGGTTGCTTTTTTAAACCTTGAGGGAGAAGAAATCGTATGCCAAATTTAGCAAATGTGAGATTTGTTGGGTGAAGTGACTTTTCTTGGTCATGTGGTATTTAGTGATGGTATTAAGGTTGACCGGAAGAAGTCTGAGGCCGTGAAGAATTGGCCTAGACCATTGACTCCTTTGGACATTTAGAGTTTTCTTGGGTTGGCTGGTTATTATAGTAGGTTTGTTGAAGAGTTCTCATCCATTTCATCTTCATTGACTAAGTTGACCCAAAAGAAGGTCAAGTTTATGTGGTCAGAAGAATGTGAAAAAAGTTTCCAGACTTTGAAGGACCGTCTTATATCGGCTCCTATTTTGACTGTACCAAATAGCTTGGATGGATTTGTTGTGTACTGTGATGCTTCATGGATTGGGTTGGGTTGGTACTCATGCAACTTGTTAAGGTGATAAGCTATGTGTCCTGGTAATTGAAGGTACATGAGCATAATTACCCAGACTCATGATCTTGAGTTAGTATCAGTGGTATTTGCCTTAAGAATTTGGAGGCATTATTTGTATGGAGTGCATGTTATTGTTTTCACTGATCACAAGATTTTCCAATACGTGTAGTCTCTCAAAGGGATCTTGACTTGAGGCAAAGGAGATGGTTGGAACTCCTTAAAGACTACAATATGAGTGTTCAATATTACCCCAGCAAGGGCAATGTGGTATCCAATGCTCTTAGAAGGCTATCTATGGAAAGTGTGGCTCATGTTGAGGAGGAGAAGAAGGAGTTGGCAAGGGATGTTCACGGTTTGGCGAGATTGGGTGTTAGGTTGGCTGACTCCAATGATGGTGGTTTTCATGTCCAAAATGGGGCCAAATCATCGGTGGTTGTTGATGTAAAGTCTAAACAAGATCTAGACCCTTCATTGGTTGAGTTGAAGAAATTGGTTGCCGAAAAGAAGATAAAGGTTTTCTTTAAAGGGAGAGATGGTGTACTTTGGTATCAAAACTGGTTGTGTTCCGGATGTGGATGATCTTAGCAAGGTGATCATGAGTGAAGCCCATAACTCTCATTATTCTATTCATTCGGGATCCACTAAGATGTATCGAGACTTGAAGGATGTTTATTTGTATCTGAATGCCTAAATTGTCAACAAGTAAAGGTAGAGCACCAAAGGCCCGGTGGGTTGGCTCAAGACATTGTGATTCCTACTTGGAAGTGGGAAGATGTGAACATGTACTTTGTCATTGGTTTGCCTCGGATCCAAAGGCAATTTGACTCTATTTGTTTATCGTTGACTAGATGACTAAGTTAGCTCACTTCTTACCGATCAAAACTACTTTTGGTGCCAAAGATTATGCAAAATTGTACATCCGGGAGTTGGTGAAGTTGCATGGTGTGCCTAGGTCTATCATATCAGATTATGGTGCCCAATTCACTTCTCACTTTTGGAGGTCATTTCAAAGGGAACTTGGTACCAAGGTTAAGTTGACCACCACCTTTCGTCCTCAAATCGATGGACAAGCCAAGAGGACAATTAAAACCGTGGAGGACATGTTGAGGGCTCGTATGTTGTAATTCAAAGGTAATTGGGATAACCATCTTCCACACAATGAATTTGCTTATTCTAATAGATTTCATGCTAGCGTTGGTATAACACTGTTTGAGGCTTTGTATGGTTGGAGATGTAGGTATCCATTGGGGTGGTTTGAGTTTGGAGAAATAGCCTTGATTGGCCCGGATATGGTGTGGGAGGCTATGGAGAAAGTGAACTTGATGAGGGAGAGGTAGAAGATGGCCCAATGTCGCCAAAAGTCCTATATAGATGTTAGAAAGAGGGACCTTGAGTTTCATGTTGGTGATTGGGTGTATGTGAAGATTTTGCCTATGAAAGGTGTGATGCATTTTGGTGAGAAGGGAAAATTAAGTCCCCGATATGTAGGCCCTTATGACATTGTGGATCGAATTGGGAATGTGTCCTATAGGGTGGAGTTGCCTCCGGATTTGGGCTCAATTCACCCGGTATTCCATGTGTCCATATTGAGGAAATTGGTTGGTGATCCTAGTACTATTATTCCTTTGGAATGTGTTGAGGATGAGGAGAACTTGTCTTATGAGGAAATGTCAATGGAGATTTTGGATAGGCAAGTGAAGCAGCTTCGTAACAAGGATGTAGCTTTGTTAAGTTGCTATGGAGAAATCAACATGTAGAGAGTGCTACATGGGAGGCGGAGTTGGACATGATGAAATGATATCCCTATTCTTTTCCAATCTACTCAATCCTAAGGTATTAGGTTCTTCCGTCTCCAAATAATCCTAATTCTTCTACTTTTGAGTTACATGACATGACATGTATATATGTGAATGAAAATGATTTTTATGATGTTTTGATATGTGTTTTAATGATGTTATGATTTTCAAGTAATGAACTATGCATTATATCTTGCAATTTATACGTTTCATGATCTAAGTCAAGCCTTTCAAGCCTTGTTCTTGCACATTCGGGGATGAATGTACCAAGGGGGCGACGATTTAATGATTTGGAAATTTTCAACATCGTTAGAGCTTGAAAATTTTGATTTTCGGAAGTTTTGGACCAAGGTGACACTTCAAGGGAGACCTCACGGTCCGCGTATGGTCACAACCTTATGTGGCCTCTAGTGGAGTGACCCTTGGCCTTAAACTTTGGTATTGGCCCTTGATATGGTGAATAAAACTAAGGCGCACCACACGTGGACCCCTCATAGTCTGTGTGACACTTCACGGACCATGTGGTGTCCTTGGCTTGAAATCCCATAATTTTGGGACTAGGTGTGGTCACACGGCCTCTCACATGGCTCGTGCAGTGTGACACGACCCATGAGGCCATTCATATAGCTTCTGAAATGAAAATCTTTCTACGTATAGACTCACCATCTCGTAACTTGTCGTGAAAAAACATTGTCTAAGGAGGGTGACACGGGTAGTGTAACGTACCGTGTACCACCACACAACCCGTGTGACCCTTCTATGAAGTAGATTTTGGCAAATTTTTCTAAGTACGGGATTTTCGTTCTGGACCTTCATTGTGCAAAAGTTTTTACAAGTGTTGATTCATAGGCAAGTATATGGTCTGTGCAGTGCCACATGGACTGCATACCCATCTTTGATGTAGTGACGTACAATTTTTCAACTCGTTTCATTAATGGCATTTTTGTAAATATGGTTTATTCTAATAGTTTTTTTGGACTTCCTATGCTGCCTAAAGACTTCCTATTGACCTAAACCTATTCCTAATATTCAAATTCATTCCTCACATTTGAAAATCCTCTCAAGACTCTCTAAAGAACACTAGTGGGAATTAAGCTTGGGAGTCAAGGAAAGACTCCTTCTCCTTCAAATTTCTTCTTGGAACTTCTTCATTAGCAAGGTATGTAGGTCTTGTTCCTTGGATCCTTTCAACAAAGGAGATCTAAATCTTTCAAGAAATGTTCATGAATTTAAGCTTACTTTAAATGTGGTTTTTCATTATTATGATTATTTAAATTTAGTTGATGTGCGGGTTGTACTTTATTTATGATTTTAAGTTACTTTAAGCCCTAGTATGAATGTTTTCATTGAATTTATGAAGATATGAATGTGCATGTCCTCCTCAAAGCTTGATTTATGCATGGGTAATCTATATCGTGTTTTAAAATGTAAATTTTTCTTATGTTTTATTTGAATCTTATAATATATTATTGAATTTAGTTTGAATCCATATTACCCATGCCATTCTCATATCATCCATGCATATGCATTCATGAACAATGAATTTTATGAAAATTATGAAGTGTGTTTATCCCAATTACATTAGTTATGACAAGAATGTGATCACGTCTATTGATTATGGCTCTTTGAGCATTTTGGGTGCTTGCACCATTTCGTACATATGAATAAGCTATTCTTATGTGTGAGTATTATGAATTATGAGCTATGATTTGATATTTGAGCCTAAGTATGAATTATTGTGAATGATGTTTGGCTTTTGGGCTGAAATGTGCATTGAATGGATTTGAAATAAATATTGTATCTTTGAAACTCCAGATACTATAAGTATTCTTGAGGGATGACTATATAATACTGATGGATTAAAGGTTCTCTCTCATTCCTTGAACTATGTGCCTAAAATAGGTTATGAGAATCCTATCCGAAATGGGATTGCTCGTAGGGAAGGTTGCTTCATACAAAGTAGGAGTGTCAATAATGTGAAGTATTATGTGATATGATATTATGTGAAATCCAATCCGGAATGGGAGTGCCCGTAAGGAAGGTTGCTTCAAACGAAATGGGAGCGGTCGTAAGGTGAAGTAGGTTTACCTTGGCAAGTAAACCACCTCATTACTGGTGAGGGGATTTCATCGGGATTCCAAGTAATAGATCACTTGGTCTTACTCATGTCGGTTGAGGTCTCGTCCCCACTATATATGATGTATTTTCACATTCATGCATCATGCACCTCCTCACATATTGATATACTATTCTCTTGTTATATGATTCTTTTTATATATGTGCCCTTGTCATCTAACATTGAAATGAAGGTTTGGTAAGTCATATGCATTGCACCCCATACTTAGTACATTCAAACATACTAACACATACTTTTGCCTACATGATCTTACCATGTAGGGACTGAGGAGCACATTCATCCACCGTATGATGTCTAACGCAGATCTCAAGTTGTTCTTGTTGTGATGAGTATTATTTTACAAGGACAAACCACTATTCCTTCTACCTATGATGTCTTAAAATATCTATTTTACTTACTTTGAGGGTGAGCCTGGGGTATCTCTTTACCCCCGACCTATCTTATTTTAGAGGCATTATTGGACATTTTGTAAACTTCATTACGTTTATATGCTAAGTATTTGATTGGAGATTTTTTATGGCTTTGGCTATCTATTGATTATCATTTTATGGTTTGGTAATAAGCATTGTGGTATGATATGTGTTATGATGTGAAAGATCCTAAGTCCCGAATTACCCCCCATAGAGTGAGTCATACTTACCCGTCCCTTAGTCTTATGTGATATATACTATATGATTTCATGTTACTCCCTTCCCCTATAACATTCACATAGTGTAAGTCCTACTCTCCTTTCCCTTAGAATTATGTGTTTATTATTTGAATACATTCTGAACAGATGACATGAGTTGGGATTCTTTGAGGCTTGTTTGGAGATTGTCAGGTCCCCATTCGCCATGTCAATCCTAGACCCTTCGCCAGGGTCATGATAGGCAAGTATACTTCTATCCTTTTGCTAAGTATGATTGAACCTTATATACTCCAACATGTATGAAACTAAGTACTTTTGGGTAGAATTTTATCATTGTAGGCTTTGATCATGAGGTTTCAGGTTGAGTAATTATTCATATGGTGAAATATTTACTTGTGAATTAATTGTGAATTTGTAATATATGTACTCCTGTAAGTTACTTGATTTTTATATTAAGATGATTCCTATATTGAGATGACAATGATATATTGAGATGGTGATGACATTGCAAACATTGTGATATTGGCACTAACCAAATAGAGTTACAACCCCCAACAGTAGGAGGTAAGCCAGCAATGAAGTCCATGGTAATGTGCGTCCACTTCCACTAGGGAATGCGCATCCTTCAAAGCTATCTATCTAGCCTCAAGTGCTCACACATGACCTACTTGTATGTCTAGCACCTGGCTACAAACTCTAATATGTCTCTCTTAATATCGCACCTCCAATAATGTCGACTCAGATCATGATACATCTTTGCTGCCCCTTGGATGGATAGAATATCTAGTACAGTGAGCCTCCTCAAGTATCAATCTGGTCAAATCAACTACCTTGATCACATAACACAACTCGCAATCCTCAAAATACCCTTGAAATTATGCTTGGCTTCCTTAGCCTCTCCTCTAATAACCTTATTGCGACTCTGACATGGCTTCTCATCCTCAAACTGCCTCGTGGGAATTTGTTTCATCAAGGATGAGTGAGCATCAATAGAAGTAAGTACTCTACCCTGATCTAAAATCTGTAATCTCACCAATCCATTGGCTAATTTCTAAATATTTCTAGCTAAGGGTCACTCTTCAACCTGAATAGTTGTAAGACTCCCTATACTGGAAGCCTTTCTACTCAAAGCATTTTCCATATATTGGCCTTCCTTAGGTGATATAAAATATTCACATCATATGCTTTAGAATCCAATCTATCTCCTTTGTTTCAAGTTCAGGTCCTTTTGATTAAATATGTACTATAGGCTATGATGATTGGTGAAGATGTCACAATGAAGCCCATAAAGATAGTGCCTCCATAACTTGAACAAAAACACAATAGCTACCAGATACAAGTCATGGGTGGGATAGTTCTTCTCATGAGCCTTCAACTATCTAGAAGCATAAGCTATCACCCTTCCCTTTTGCATCAAGACTCCACCCAAACAAACCCTAGATGCATCGCAATAGACTATGAAATCAAAACACTCTTATGGCAATGTCAAAATAAGAGTTGTAGTGAATAAATATTTGAGCCATAAAAGCTCTCATCACACTCATCTGACCACAAGAATGGAGCATTCTTTTGAGTGAGCCTAGTCAGTGGGGTTGTTGTAGAAGAAAAACCTTAGCCAAATCACCTATAATACCCATCTAGGTTGTAACACCCCAAAATTCATTTCACCTAGTTTTTTGTAAATGCCCAAGAGAAGCTAAGATAATGACTGAGAAAAATCACTAGGAGAAACTATGAAGGTTCATCTACATCTCGTAGATAGGACCTCATAGTTGCCCATGTGACTTAAGAATTTTTTCTAAGTTTTAGGCCTATGTATAAGTCCTTCTACAGATTGTACCTCAATCCATGTGTTGTAGAATGAGTTTCATGGTTTGATGATTCAAAATAACAACATTTCTAGATCTTAAACCATGATTAGGATGGCCTATCATTCCTTTTATGGCCCATAGAATGGTGTTCCATAGATCCTATGCCCAATTTTCGCTAAACTAAATTTCGGAAGCCCCCAATGACGAAGGTCTTACACCGTAGATGGAATGTCACAACCCAAACCTAGGGGTCTAGAAGTGAAATAGCGAATGGAAACCCAAGAGTCCCAAAGCAAGCCTTAATGTATCCATATTCACATCATCGATTTATAAGTCTGTATAAATAGTAAACACATAGTTCCAAGGGATGGGAAAGTAGGACTCACGCTATAGGGATATCATAAGGAAAGGGATTGACATGGATTCACATAGTACATAGCACATAAGAACTAAGGGGAGGATAAGTATGATTCACTCTATGGGCATATTTACTCTATGGGGAAATACGGGACTTGGGATCTTCCACATTTCCACATCAAACATGCACACATATCATAATTCCCATCAATCCATAATAACCATTTCCAAAAGATAACCATAACCATAAGTTCCAAATACAACACATAACATATAGATCCAACAAGAGTCTATAAGATGTCCAATAGTGCCTCTAGACATAAGATGGGACAGGGGCCAAGACATGTCCCAATCTCAACCTCAAAGTACATAGCAAAATGGAAACAATATAAGGTAAATAGATGGTGACTTGTCTTTAGAAGATAAGACTCATTGCAAAAAATATCTCAAATCCGATCTAGCCGTTGAACGGTAGATGAAAGTAGTCTCCGGTTCCTACATAGTTAGATCATGTAGGAAAAATGCATACGTTAATATATTTGAATGTACTAAGTATGTGGAATGTAATGCACGTGACTTACCAAACCTAAATTTAATGTTAGATCACAAGAGCACATAATACAGAAAGAAGTATATATCTAAACAAGAGTAGTATAACAATATTCCATGAAACCAATGATGCATAAAGTGTAATAATGCTCATATAAAGTGGGAATGTGACATCAACCGACAAGAGTAAGACCAAGCAAGCTATTACTTGGAATCCCAATGAAATCTCCTCGCCAGTAAAGAGGTGGTCTACTTGACAAAGATAAACTATACTTCAAGGGAAATGTAACCTTCTTTACGGGCACCCCCATTTCGTATATGATTTTCACATATACCTATGCTTGGCACATAGTTCAAGCAAAGGGAAAGGGCCCACAATCCATCAGTGCTAAGTTAAACATCCCACATGAATACTTATATATGCATGCTTTCAAAATAGGCAATAGTCCTTCAAATCATTTCAATTCACCTTTAGGTTCAAAAACCAATCATATTTCTCATACATTCATAATTAAGCTTAAAAGCTAAATCATAGTTCACAGTCATATACTCATTCATAGAATAACTCATTTACAAATACGAGATGGTGCAAACACCCAAAAGTTTCAAAGAGCCATAATCATAGACGTTTATTTGATCATATTCTTGTCATAACCAATATCTTATCAAAATTATATGCATAACATAATTAGGCTTAACCCACTATATAAAATTCATAAAAAAATATAGTCATGTATACATATGTGATGAATGAGATGATAATAGCATGGGTAGAGATTCAAACATCAATCAACAGTACATCATGAAATTCAAGCGAAAACATAAGTAAAATTCACATTTAAATCATAATATAGATTACCCATGCACAATCAAAAGTTAAAGGGACATGCACATTCATAACTTCATAATAATAATGGAATTAAACATATTAGGGATTAAATCAACTTAAAATCATCAACAAAGCATAACTCATACCTCATTTGAATTTAATACACTAAACTACTCAATACTCATATTTAAAGTAAGAATAATTTCATGAAAATCAAGTAAACGAGTTTCGGGTCTTTTTGGTTGAAAGGAACCCAAAATCAAAACCCACATACCTTAGCTATTGAAGAAGATTCAAGAAGAATTTTGATGAATAATGAGCCTTTCCTTGATTCCCAAGCTTAATTTCACAGGAATCATTTGAGAGAGTTCTTACGAGTGTCTTGGTAGAATATCTATGAGTAAGAATGAATTTTGAATGAGAAGAATAGAGTTTAGGTCATTTGGAGGTCTTAAGATAGCATAGGAAGTCATAAAAGACCCTTAGGAGAAGCCACAAATACAAAAAGATCATTAATGAAGCAAAATTCTATTTCTTATTAGGGGTACCATGAGTTGGTCTCACGATCCGTACAAGGTTTCACGGACTGTAAAACCTTCTCATGAGACCTCACTTAGGCAAATTTCAGAAAATACTGCACATATGGGTTTTACTAAAATAGGCATAACTTCTTGATCTTACTCAGAATGAGGTGAAATCGGAAGTGTTGGAAAGCTAATTCAAAAAGATTCAATTTGATGTGTTGTGGGCCACGTAGGTCTTTTTGTGCTAAGAGATATAACCATTTAAATTTGACCCTTCTATTGGTTTTTGTGAAAAGCTTAGTTAATGGAATTTCTTTGAACTTGACTTGATGGAATCGGCCAATGATGACCTTAAACCACATAAATAAGCTTGAATTCATATTTTGAACTTCATGATTCCATACTTAGAAAAATTCGACGAAAACACCCCAACGGAAGGCCACACGGGCCTTGTGGCTGTCCGTACCACCTCTCTTAGAAAAATATTCCTTGATAAAATGATGAGATAGTGTTTCAATACTAAGAAAAATTTCACTATGGAAGCCATACGGGTGGTCACACAGGCCGTGGCACTACACTTGGTCCCAAAATTGTGGGATTTCAAGCCAAGGCCACCATACGGCCCACCACATGATCTGTAAATTTTCACATGGATCGTGAGGGGTCCAAGTGTAGTGTGCCTTTGTTCACAACTACACTCTTAAGGACCAAACACCCTCCATAGGCCAAGGGGCACTCCAATGAAGCTCCACATAGTCCGTAGAGCCCCACACGGATCGTGTAGGCTACAATGGGGGTTCACCTTGGTCCAAACTTTTCAAAATTAAATTTCCAAGATAAATCAAGGTCGTACAAAGTATTGGTACTTACATGGAACCATGACCCATAGATAGGTTTTCGTGGTTACTTTCGACAATTTTAAAGAGAGGTATTTTCATACTTCCCTATCTTTTTTAATTAAAACCTATTACATTTTGGACTTGTTTTGGACCACTTATCAGTAACCTAAGAGTATTATAACTCATTCCACACTTAGAAGTCTTCAAGTACCGAGGAGGGGAGAAATCTAGGGTTCCAAGCACGCGAGTAGAGATTGTTCGAGAGCTGATCATTCTTTGATGTTCCACGTACATAAGGCTTCTTAAAGCATTGGACTAAGTTCGTCCATGCGCTCTCTTAAAATTGTATGATCAAACTAAACTATAGAGATTGAGTAGTACAATCCCATAATCCAATTCTTCGAGTTTCTTGCACTTATTGTTGAGATTTCATGCATAATTATGAATGGATCAATGTGTTGCATGTGGGTTATATTAAGTTAGAGTATTAAATTACTTTTGACATTATGAACCTTGCATTGCATCGTTCTATGTAATCCGTGTTACATTGACTAAATTGAGATCTTGATTGTGAATGTCTGAACTAAGTAACTTGAGCATAAGTAGCATATTACATTGTCTCTGTGTGTGTGTGTATATATGGTGGAAAATGTGTTGAGCTAAAAGGCAGTTCGCATAGGTAGTCTGGCTTGCTTAGAGATTCTAAGTAGCCCTTATCAAGGAAGATTCAGGCTTTGGAGCCTAGGTGTACATGGTTGGGTCTTTTAGAGAAGGGTGGGGTACTAGCCAGTATTGAGGTCAAGTAAATTTTGTTAAGGTTAGCCAGTTCCAAAATGAGCAACTGAAAAAGTTTAGAATCTAACTAGTGTCTAGAAATCTGAAAATGTTGCCTTTGACGCGAGCAATGTACTCAATTTTGGACGGCAAACTTGTATCCTCTATTTGGTGTTTTAATCCATGGTATTTGATGCATCCAGGTATGATCAGGATGTAGTGATTTGAGATAGTTCTATTGGTAGCTTGGAATGAAGAAGAGAATAGTAGAGTATACATCCAAGTATCAGAATTATCAACCGATAAAGTGTGAGAATCAAAGACATGCAAGTTTGCTTCAAAGAATGCCCATTTCTGATTTGGAAGTAGGCAAGAATAGCTATGAATTTTGTGATAGATTTTTCCAGGACCTTATAGAAGTATGACTCAATTTGGTTCATCATTGATAGGTGACTAGCTCCATTTCATTCTAGTAGGAATTGATTACAATTTTCAACAGTTGGGGAAGTTTTAAGTCAATGAGATAGTAAGGTTGCTTAAGGTTCTTCTTTCTATCATTTTAGACCGTGGCACTTAGTTTACTTCTACGTTATGAGGTAAGATGCATGAAGAGTTTGGGTCTGAACTCGGCTTTAGTGTAACTTTTCATCCACAAACTGATATTAAATTGAAAAGAATAATTAAAGTGATAGAAGACAGTGTTGTGAGCATGCATGATCAACTTTGAGGCCATTAGGATTATTTTTAGCTTTGTGTGAGTTTTTTTAAAATAGTAGTTATCATTTTAGGATAGATATGGGACCATTTAAGGCATTATATAGAAGGAGATTTAGATCACCCATAGGTTGGTTTGTGGTTGATGATATAAAACTTCTGGGAGTTAACTTAGTAGGGAAGCTTAGGAAAAGGTAAAGGGGATTCAGCCAATGCTTTAGGCAGCCTACATTAGATAAAAAGAATATTCAGATCACAAGATAAGAGATATGACCTTTCAAGTTTTTGAGAAAGTCCTATTGAAGTTGTCACCTACAAAATGAGTCATAAGGTTTGGCAAGAAGGATAAGATTAGCCATTGTTAAACCCCGAAATTTCCTAAGATGAATTATTAATTGGGATAAATTGTTGGGATTGAAATATGGCCTAAATTTAATCTATTTGAGGTGCGGGGAGTGTGGAATCAAGTATTTGGCGG
>JAOTQR010023369.1:0-16858 GCA_025774065.1 Solanum ossicruentum
GAGTGGGTGGGAGTTTAGTGTGAGACGTGATTGTATATGTTTGATACTCTATTAGGCAGCAGGACCGCAGCGGAGACTTTGTCAGTCCGCGTTATTATGTGAATGTATATATGTATGTATTTTTCTGTGTATTCTAGGAGTTGCTGCAGGTGTGGATAGTCAATAATACAGAGGAAACTCTACCGAAATTTTGGTAGAATTTCAGGCTATGTTTATAAAGGAATTCGGCTTAGTATGTGTTTACGTGCCCCTATCGGGTACTGGTCACGACCCCAAGGAGGGGTGTGACAGTTTCATAGATGATTAAATTATAATATAAGTTAAAATGAGTATAAATCCATCTTACATATAATGCATATTGTGTATTATGTATGTTGTCACAAAATACATAATATGCACATAGAAAAATATTTATTTGGACATTCATTTAAAAACACTCTCCCCTAGAATGTCCATGTAGTAATACGTTTTGTTTGCTACCTCATTAATAACCTTACCAGGAAAACTTAGTGGGACAAAACCTTGATTAAGAAAAAAGAGTGCAGTGCATATTTGTGCCCCCTGATAAATATATCATTTAATATCTCAAAGATGACGCATCCAATCTTGTATCTCAGTTTTCAAAAGTTAAAGTTGACAATGTTTTGGTGAATATATCTACTAAATTTTCATTGAAACAAATTTTTGAACATGTATTTCACCTTTCTTCTAAAGGTCATGAGTGAAAAAGAATTTTGGTGAAATATGTTTTGTCTTGTCTCCTTTGATGTATCCTTCTTTTAATTGAGCTATACATGCAACGTTGTCTTCATATAATATTGTTGGAATATCTCTTTTTTGAGGAAGGTCTCACGTTTTCATGATGTGTTGAGTTATTGATTTCAACCAAATACATTTTTGACTAGCTTCATGAATAATCATTATTTCTGCATGATTTATAGAACTAGAGACCATAGTTTGTTTCGTTGAATAGTATTAAGATAATCCACATGTAAGCATATGCCAATGGTATTAAGAATGGAATTGGTTACAATGATATGACTGTATCTCCACATGTAAATAAATAATCTGTCTGTAATCGTTCTTTGTCTGAATAAGAAAAATATCCTACATCTGCATAACCAATTAATTGAGGATTAAGCTCTTTCGAATAAAATAGTCTCTTATGAATAGTTCTTTAAAGATATCTGTATATATGCTTAATGTCATTCCAGTGTCTCCTTGTTGGGGAAGAATTAAATTTTGCTAATAAATTTACAAAAAAGTATATATTTGGTCGAGAATTATTAGCAAGGTACATTAATGCACCAATTTCACTAGGATATGGTATTTCAGCACCAGCAAGCTCTTCCTCATTTTCATAAGGCTGGAATGGATCTTTATTAATATCTAGTGATCTCACAATCATTGAGGTACTTAATGTATGTGCTTTATCCATGTAAAATCTTTTTAAAAAAATTTCAGTATATGTTGATTAATGAATAGATATACCATTTGTAAAATGCTCAATTTGTAGACCAAGATAAAATTTTGTCTTTCCAAGGTCTTTGATTTCAAATTCCTTTTTCAGACATTCTATTGTCTTTGAAAGCTCTTCACAAGTTCCAATTATATTCAAGTCATCAAAATATACAACTATTATAGTAAATTCTGATCCAGAATTTTTAATATATACACAAGGACAAATTGGGTCATTCTTATACTCTTCTTTCAATAGGTATTCACTAAGGGGATTATACCACATGTATCCTGATTGTTTCGACCCATATAAAGAGTTTAGTAGTTTTATTGAACATGTTTCTCGAAAATCTTTTTATATTATAGGCATGTTAAATCCTTCTGGGATTTTCATTAATATGTCGTTGTCTAATGAGCCATATAAATAAGTTGTCATGACATCCATCAGATGCATGTCAAGTTTTTCAATAATTACCAGATTTATAAGATATCTAAAGGTGATTGTATCCACCATAGGAGAATATGTCACCATATAATCAATGTCAAGTCATTTCGAAAATTCTTGTGCTACAAGTCGTGCTTTATATCTTCCGATTTCATTTTTCTCATTTTGATTTCGCACAAAAAATCAGTTGCGCCCTACTAGATTTATACCATCAAGTGTTCAGACTATTGATAGATCTCGGATTTATCTTACTTAACTTACTTAAATCTTGCTTCAGTATCGATCTTTCGTTAATTCTATTATACCATCAAGTGTTCGGACTATTGGTCTGAAAACTTCACGTTTCTCAAGTGAAGCTAATTCAGCTTGAATAACATCTTTCCAGTTTGGCCAATCATTTCTTTGTCTACATTCCTCAAATGATTATGGTTCATGATCATCATTTTGTTGCATTATTTCAACAACAATATTATATCAACAATTATATTATTTTATTTTCATATTTTTCTTGATGAGACATAATTTATTAAGATGTCTTCATTATTTTAAGGCACCTGAACCTTCTTTAAGGCTTCATCAATTATTATTTCTTCTTACTCTTCTTGAGCAAGTTGTTTTATATTATGATCATCTTGATTATTTGCTCCTTTGCTTTTTCGAGAATTTTTATCCTTGGAATCAATTGGTCTACCATGTTTTAAGCGTGATTTAGAATCATTTGTATTAATTGATTATCCTATTGGGTCATTAACTCAAATTGGAGCATTAGCAGCTAGAATATGAGATTTAGTATCTCATGATAGGTTAGTGAATGCATCTGACAGTTGTTTTGCAATATTTTACAAATGAGTTATCTTTTGAACTTTCTGTTCATATTTATTTATTTTTTAGTTGACTTGTTGGGTAACATGTGGTTGGTATTCATCCGTTGCTTCTACATTTTTGTAGGTTAGGCCCTCAGATCTTTGTGATACTCTCTCTTCTCTTTTATCCGAGACTTTCTATGAAAATTAGTGAGGTAGCTATTTATCATCTCAGCGAACCTCATCCTCCAATTTGTTATCTTGTTCTACTTTAGAGATAACATCATTTGAGACTTGTATCTTTCTTTCAAATCTATTGTAACACATTAGAACTTTGTGCACGTGACAACTAGGTTTTGGGGAATTTTAATTAAGTTGACTTATTATCCGCAGTTAAAATCTTCACTTTGTATTATCCTTCTGCATTTTATTGTTATAATTGGGTTTTAGGCTGATTTTCTTGGTGGTATAAGATGAGTGTCATCACGTTCATTTTTGGGTTATGGCATCAAGGTTGTTGTGAGCTTAATATTTCATTGTCTCGAGGCTTGCTTCAATCCGTACAAGGACTTCAATAGTCTACACACTTGCCCAATGCTCTTTTCTTTATTAGAGAATCCCTCAGGGATAGTCATATATACTTCTTCATATAAATATCCTTGTAGAAAAGCATTATATACATTCATTTGGTATAACTTTCATCCCTTAGTTGCTGTCACTGAGATGACAGCTCTGGCAGTAGGCATTTTAACTATAGGTGAGAATGTTTTTTAGTAATCCAATCCTTCCTTCTGGTTGTATCCCTTTGCTACCAATCTAGCCTTCAACCTTTCAACTTTCCCATCAGTATTGTATTTGATATCATATACCTATCGACACCCTATTGCTTTCTTCCCTTTAGAAGTGATGCAATCTCCCAGGTCTTGTTGTCTTCTAGTGCTTGTATTTCAGACTTCATAGCTTGTACTCATCTACTGTCAGCAATAGCCTCTAAGTAACTTGTAGGTTCTAACTCTACTGAGAATTTTGATATGAAACTTTGATACTTAGCTGAGAAATCACTGTAATCTATATTATTTGCAATAGAGTATAGACAATTGTTAGAATTAGATTTAACTACACAGTCCTTATGTCATATGGGAGGCTTGGGTCCTCTAATTGATCTCCTTACCTCAATCCTACTTATGGGTCATATATTACCTATATCGTCTACATTTTCCACCAAAATTATTGGTGGAACTTGAGGTGAGTTAGGTGTATTGGCCTTAGAATAGCCTCATCAGGAACAATAGTATCAATTCCAGTAGTAACATCTGAGGACACAATTAGATTATCATATGAAAAGTGATTATAGGGTATAATGTGAGCCTCTTGATCTTTCACATTCCCCCTGAATGGGAACACAGACTCCATAAACACCACATCTTTGCTAATAAAGAAGACTCTATTCTCAAGATCATACAACTTGCACCCTTTTTGAGATGCACTATAACCAATCAATAAAACTTTGACTGCTATAGGACTAAACTTATCTTTCTGTATGAGAATTGTAGAAAAATACAGACAACCTATAAATCTTAGATGTAACAGAGAAGGAATTTTGTTGTATAAAATTTCAAAGGATGACTTTCCATTCAACACAGTAGAAGACACCCTATTCAAAACATACACAACTGCTTTAATGCATAATCCCAAAGATTTGTCTGGCAAGCCACCTTGGAATTTAATTATTTTTGTAGTTTCAAGTATATGCCTATGGTTCCTTTCCATCACATCATTTTGCTATAGTGTGTATAGGAAAGAGCTCTCATGTAATATGCCATGATTTTGGAATAATTCTTTGTATTCATGACTGAAAAATTCACTACTATTGTCAGATCTTAGTCTCTGAACTTTACATCTAAACCACGTTTCTACCTCAATAAAGAAATGTTTCAGCAGCATTAAAACATATGATTTTAATCGCATTAAAAAAACCAAAGTCCAACTTGAGTAGTCATCAACAATGGTTAGAAAAAATCACATGCCATCAAAAGTTTCACATTTATATGGTCCCCAAATATCTAGATGTAGCAATTGAAAACTAGAAGTAGTTTTACTTATATTATGTGGAAATGACAGTGTAGCTTGTCTAGCAAGTGGACATATCTCACAATTGCACAAAGTAAAAGAACCATTCTTATAACATCTTGGAACGTAGGTATTTTCTTAAGAACATTCATTGGAACATGAAATATTCTTTGAAGTCAAGTAATAGCATCTATTTCTTGTCATGTTGTAAAGCGTTTGTCAATCCCACCTTTCTTATTTTCTGCTTGTGAGTACATAATGTAGAGTCCTTTTTCTTCTTTACCAGATAAGATCCTAAAAGACACAATAATTTGGAAAAAAAGGCACAACAGTTCAAGTCTTTTGTCATTTTAGAAGTTGACAAGAGGTTAAACTTAAAGGCTGGCACACATAAAATATTTTTTAGAACATCATCTCCTCCTAGATGGTAGTTCCCTACACATGAAACTCTTGTTGAATCACGTGTAGGCAGTTGTATCTAGCCTGCATTTTCTATAAAAGCCTTTATCCAATAAATGTTTATGGCCACCAATCATATGATTACTAGCTCCAGTGTCTATTATCTATTTCATAAAAGTTGCCTCATCAGGAGAAAATGTACCTGTTGATGATGCTCAAGCTATACCTCCTTTTTTAGGCTAATGCGATCATTGTCAAGATATATAACCCTACCAAGGTTATGGTTGAATCCCACAAGGAATATGGTAGACTTAGAAGAAATTCAATTGCAATTTGGGTTGAAAAAACCAACTCATCTCCCTAAATAGGGTGATGGAGGGGTTATAATAACTACTAAAAGTAAATCTAAGCTAAGAAAAATGTTAAATCAGTATGAAGAGGAACAAGGGTATTCTGTTCCCCATGATTCTCTAACTTAGTAATACTAGATAATCAAATTCTTTTCCAGTATGTAGCATGCAGAACGGTAAGTTAAGTTCACCAAACCCCTTGGCCCAGGAGAGAGGCGAATTTCACAACATGATTTGGTTCATTCACATAGTGTGACATTACTAACCCTTACCTATTGTCCCACTACAACCTCTTCTTTGTCCAGTTTGGTTGATTAGATGAGAAACATCGATCAAATCCTATTAATAAATCTCTTTTTACTATTCATTATTACCTTGATCCAATCTGCAACACTAGGGGGATTCTAACGTTGGCCACCATCAAAAAGCGTTCAATACGAAGAGAATTAATTAATACATGCATGCACACTTTTCAAGAATTATGAATTATCCGATTTTACCTTGTTAGTTCTTTATGGTTCTCACAACCCTTGTTGTTGATTTAGCTACTCATGATCAGTGTAAATGGAAGACTTATGAATTTGAATAATATAATTGAGCACTTACATAAGAGAATTAAGCACACAAAATTTAACTCTTAAATGAGAATCACAAGATTGAAATTAGAAGATGAAATAAAGTTTTTACAAATGTTTCTAAAACTGTCTAATGTTTTTCTACTATTCTCTCTTCGTTCTCCATGAAAAATAACCTAAAAATCTATTTATAGTGTTTAAAATACAAAACCAAAATGAATTAGGACAACCGGGTCGGCAGGCTCTACGAGGTACTCTATGGGTCGTATAACAATTTACGGCTCGTGATCGGGCTTTCATGAACTGTTGCTTCAATTCTAAAACTATTTTCGAAGATACCCCTCTACGGCTCGTATAAGATTCTATGGCCCGTAGGGGGTTTTGTCTGATGGAATTTCAGAAAGTCCCCACCTTTTAATCCTCAGGGTACGATACCAAGTGTATGACTCATAAAGTCTTCTATAGCTCATCTGCATGTTCGTAGACTCAATTTTGGGGATGGACCCTTCGTTGAAATTACGCACGAAGCCCCCTTTATAGGTCGTAGAGTACTCTACGGCCTGTAAAAGGATCTCGTGGAACATTACTTTCGGCAACTTCTGCACACTTTGCCCAAACATTGTGCCAACCCTAAAATCTTACAACAAAAATATAAAAGCACATCAAACCCACTAACATCACAGTGAGAACATACAAAATTCTAAGTTTTAAGGATCAAAATATTGTATTTTTATAGCACATAACCTGTCATATTAACACTTCCACTGATATTACCACTTGTTGACAGGAGAAGCATCATCAACTGAGGAGAAACCTTTGATTCCAGAAGTATTTGAAAACATGTGTTGTGTCATCATCCCTTGTGATTATTGGGTTTGATGTGAATATGGAGCAAATGTAGGTTGTATTTTCTGTTGATAGCAACATTGAGCAAACCTTCCTTCTTGTTGATGTATCATCTCGTGTGAACCTGCACTTTGAGCATCAAATAAATGAGTGCTACTGACTGTCACAACCCAAGCCTAGGACCTAGACGTGACATGGTGAATGGGGAACCCGAAGGGACCCCAATCAAGCCTCTCTACTTATCATTATACATCATTGGTTGCGGATGCATATAAAAAGACATAAAATAAGATTAAAGGGCAAAAGGGCTAACAAATAGCTTGCAAAATAACATCAATAAGGGCCAAGGAGTCACAATTCATAGCATAGATACATTACTTGTCCAACAAACACCTTTAAATACATAGATAGAGTGGGGGCTAAGATAAAGTAACTGGCTCACCCTCATAGTCAAAATATAACACAAGGAAATGTCTCAATACATAAATAATATCAATCATATACTAAGGTCCCCGAAATGGAGGACTCACCAACAAGCTTGGAATAGCACCGACTAGCCACGTGGAGAAGGAAGATGATCAACTGGAGCACCGGTCCCTACATGGTGATATCATGTAAGCAAGAGTATGCGTTAGTACATTTGATGTAATAAGTATGTGGGGTGCAATGCAACAATAGATAGACATCATACTCAAAATGCATATATTAGACAATAGACATAGCATAACAATATGACATGTATGATCAATGCATAAGCAAAACATGCTTAACTAATTCACACTCAAATAAGATATCATATATGAAGAAGAGACCAAGCTAGTTGTTCAAGGTATAAACCCCTTGGTGGTTATGTGGTAAAAACCCATCACATGGTTGATGATAATCTCACCTTACCAACACGGTAAGAAAGTATAAATCCCTCGCATGGTTGATGAGTATAAACCCCCAACATGGTTACCCGGGCTCTTGCCCCCCAGATCGGGTATGCTCTAATGCAACACTTTATATAGGATTCATCATAGGCTCTAGTGCAACATTTCATATAGGAATAATCATATACATAAGCTCATTTCATCATCATAATATCATTTATATAATATCTCATGCTTTAAGCCTTCAATTCCTCAAGAAACCATAACTGGATATTTTATCAAACCCCTTGGGGGTGTGTAATAGGGTAAAAGACCATGAAATTTAGAGATGAAATCATGCAAGAAAATCTGTAGTAAAACCATCAATCAACACCTTACAATACCCCCAAGACATTCGCATCAAAAGCCCTTATCAAATCCAACATTAGATCCAAGATTTAGAGCTCAAAACTTGCTAAAACAACCATACTTTCATGAACTAAAATCACTGTGTAGTAAACTTCTCAATATACAAGACCTAAATGTAAAATCAACTTTAAATCATGCAATATTAGTGAAAAAAGGAGGCTTAGGCACCATGGGTGGAAGGACCCAATGGTTCAACACCACATACTTTAACTTTTGGAGAAACCTTGAAGAAGGTTGAAGATGGATGCTTGAAGCTTGAAGAGAATCCTTGAAATTTGAAGTGTAAATATGGCTAAGTGTTTTGGTGAGATTTGACTAAGTATAGATAAAAACACGGTTGGGAAACTTGGGCCCAACACTTAGAATATTTTAGGCCGCTCTGGAAAACACTGCCAGGAAAAATACACATCTCCGCATCACGGAGAGGATGCGAAGAGGAATTTATACTAAAGCGCGCCCAAGGTGTGTTGCGGAGGCATCGCGAACAGTTCACTGGAAATCATCCCTTAAAAATTTATAATTGCTATTCTTTCGCTCTTAAATCGGGATTAGACCTTTTTCACCTAATTTTGACCCCTAATCACAAATATAAAGTCAAATTTTCGAAATAACAAATGAATTTTAAGATATATAGAAATCAAAATTTGGGCATTCTGAGACACGTTTTCGGGCACTTTTTAGGATCGTTATAATATGTCCCCCTTGAGAACATTCGTCCCCGAATGTAAAATAAACGCACAAGATAAGAGTGATTATGAACAAATCAGCCCCAACATGAATGCAACGTAATATGTAAAACATCATTTTCAAAATCTCAACATAAGTGTAAAATCATCATAAGTTTACCAACTTAAACATGAATGCATATGAATGATATAGGGGCTGAAATGTAAGGCTTGATATCACATGTGGGACTTAGGATTAGTAACTTAGGCTTGAGTCGAGTGGAAATGATGAGGATACTGCTTTTGCATGTCCTCTTCGGCCTCCCATGTAGCACTTTCAACTTGTTGGTTCCTCCAAAGGACCTTAATGGATGTCACCTCTTTGTTCCTCAATTTCTTTACTTATCTATCCAAGATCTGAATCGGAACCTCCTCATAAGTCAAGTTATCTCCCACAACACCCACAACATCAAGAGACACAATGACATTAGGATCACCAATACATTTTCTCAACCTAGAGACATGTAACACCGGATGAACCAAATTCATTTCACTAGACAACCTCAACTCATAAGCTACCTTGCCAACCCCTCTCTATCACCTCATAAGGACCAATATACCTTGTCAACTTCCCTTTTTTACTATAATGAACCACACGTTTCATTGGAGAAACTTGCAAATAGACCAAACCCACTTAGAGCTCTAGGTCTTTCCTCCTTACATTGGCATATGATTGTTTACGACTTTGGGTTTTCCTCAACCTTTCCCTAATCATCTTAACCTTCTCGAGCATCCATAACCAGATCCAGCCCCAATAAAGACACCTCTCCAACCTCAAACCAACCCACTAGTGATCCATAATGTCACCAACAAAGAGCCTCAAAAGAAGCTATAATGATGTTAGAGTGATAGCTATTGTTGTATGCAAACTCAATCAAAGGAAGATGGTCATCCCAACTACCTTTAAGCTCCAAGACGCAAGCCCTAAGCATATCCTCAAGTGTTCGAATTGTCCTTTTGGCTTGGGCATCCATTTGAGGGTGAAAGGTCATACTAAGGTGAACATTGGTAGCAAGACCACTTTGAAAAGACCTCCAAAAGTGTAAAGTAAATTGTGCACCACGGTTTGATATGATGGATAAAGGAACCCCATGTAACCTTTCTAACTCATGGATGTACAACCTTGCATACTCTTCAGCCCCAAATGTAGTTTTAACCGGTAGAAAGTGAGTCAATTTCGTCATCCTAGTAACCACCACCCATATAGAATCAAAACCTTTTCTAATCTTAGGCAACCCGACCATAAAATCCATATTAATCACCTCCCACTTCCAAGTGGGAATCTTTATGTCTTGGGTTAGGCTACCTGGCATTTGATGTTCAGCTTTGACTTGTTGACAACAATGGCACCAGAAACAAATTTAGCAATGTCCCTCTTCATGCCTCCCCACCAATACACATCCCTCAAGTTTCTATACATTTTGGTGGAACCGGGGTGAATAGAATAAGAAGAATTATGGGCCACATCAATAATTCTCTCCCTCAAACTATCAACATAAGGCATACACAACCTACCTTAGTACCTAAGGACACCATCTCCCCCTTGAGAGAAAATCTCTATTTTGCCCTCTTTAACCAAGGTCTTCAATTCAAGCAAGGAAGAGTCAAGATATTGTTTTGCTATCACCTCATCAACCAAAGAAGACTTAGACCCATCAATAACCACAACACCATTATCACCTACCTCTTCCATCCTAACCCCCAATCTAGCCAATCTATGCACCTCCCTAACCATCTCCCTGTTACCACCATCTACATGAGCTAGGCTACCTATAAACACCCGACTCAAAGCATCTGCCATGACTTTTGCCTTACCCAGATGATAATGCACACTCATATCATAATTTTTTATAAGTTCTAGCCACCTTCTTTGTCTTAAGTTGAGATTTTTCTGTGTGAAGACATATTGAAAGCTCTTATGATTGGTGAAGGCATCAACATGCATCCCATACAAATAATGACGCCAAATTTTTAATGCAAACACCATGACAGCTAATTCAAGATCATGGGTAGAGTAGTTATTTTCATGCACCTTGAGTTTCCTAGAAGCATAGGCTATGACCTTACCATTTTGCATTAGCACACAACCCAAACCAACCCTAGATGCATCACAATACACAACAAAACCCTCAAGCCCATTCATTAGTGACAATATTGGAGTGGACACAAGTCTATCTTTTAATGTTTGGAAGCTTTTCTCACGTTCATCAGTCCATACAAACTTAATATTTTTTTGAGTTAATTTTATCATAGGGGAAGCAATGGAGGAGAACCCATTCACAAATCTTCTATAGTGACCCGTAAGATCTAAGGAACTCCTAATATCTGATGGGGTCAATAGTCTAGGTCAATTCCTAATCACATCGGTCTTCTTAGGCTCCATTTTAATGCCATCCCTCGACACCACATATAACCAAAGAATGCAACCTCCTTCAACCAAAATTCACACTTATCATATTTAGCATATAATCTCTCCTCCCTCAACCTTTGCAACACAACCCTCAAGTGGCCCATATGCTCCTCCCTACAATGTGAGTAGATCAAAATATCATCAATGAAGACCAAAACAAAGGAACCAAGGTAAGGTTTGAAGACCCAATTTTTTAGGTCCATGAAGATGGTCGGCGTATTAGTCAACCCAAACAACATCACAACAAACTCATAATGCCTGTATCTAGTCCAGAAGGCCATTTTCGGAATATCACACTCCCTCACTCTCACTTGATGGTACCCGAACCGAAGATCAATCTTAGAGAAGAAGCTAGCCCCTTACAATTAGTCAAACAAATCATCAATTCTTGAAAGAGGATATCTATTCTTTATAGTGACCTTATTGAGTTGCTGGTAATCAATGCACATTCTAAGTGACCCATCATTCATTTTCACAAACAACACCGGAGCACCCCAAGGTGATTGACTAGGTCTAATAAATCCCTTTTTCAACAAGTCTTTCAATTGCTCTTTTAACATCTTCAACTCTGCCGGGGCCATACGATAAGGGGGGATGGAGATAAGTTGAGTGTTGGGAAAAAGATCTATGCCAAAGTTTATCTCTCTTTCATGAGGGACACCGGGAAGGTCATTCAGGAAGACATCAAGAAACTCTTTTACAATGGGGACCTACTCAATGGAAGGGACTTTAGACTCCACATTTTTAACCCTTACAAGATGATACAAACACCCCTAGAAATCAACTTATGGGCTATAATGCATGAAATGAATCTACCCTTGACCACCGCATCTTGACTTTCCCACTCAAGGATGGATTCATTAAGAAATTCAAACTTGACCCTATGGGTTCTACAATCAATAAATGCATAGTAGGCATGCAACCAATCCATCCCAAGTATGACTTCAAAATCTACCATGTCTAATTCAACAAGATCACAAGGCAATAACTTATGCAAAATGCATATAGGACAACTACTATAAACTTTCCTAGCAACAATAGAGGCACTAATAGGAGTAGACACTTCATATGACTCATGCAACAACTCGGGGGGTAACATGGAATTTTTTAGCAACAAGAGAAGTAACAACGGAAAGAGTGGCACCCGAATCAATTAAAGCATACACATCAAAGTCAAAGATTTTCAACATATCGGTAATAACATCGAGGACGTCACCAACCCTTTGCCTCCCATGTAGAGCATAAAATCGACTGTACCTTGGGGCACCTCCTTGAGGACCACCTCTTTCCAATGGGATCGCATTAGCATCCCGGACCTTGACACGGCTTCTTGGACAATCTACATTCTTGTGACCAAGCTCCCCACATTCATATGCATTAGAACCCTTCTAACACAAGCCATTATGAACCTTTCCACATCTAGGACACACATCAATAAGAGCCATCCCACCAACACCTTGAGGCCTAGGGAAGTCATAGGCAATCCCCCTATTAGTAGCATGAGGAGGCGCTTGGCCTTGATGAAATTTAGAATCCTTTTGGAATTTAACCTCAAATTGGGCCCTCTTGGCCTCATTCCCCCTTCTCTTCCTCAATTTTTCCTCCTTCATTTGCTTGGCATAGGTCATCAACCGAGACAAGTCCATGTCACTAATTAGCATGATGGACTGGCATTCTTTACTTACCAAGTCGGAGAGCCCCATAACAAACTTATTCATCTTTGACCTAAGATCTGCCACCAAGTGAGGAGCATACTTTGAAAGTTGATTAAACTTGAGGGCATACTCCTTGACACTCATAACACCTTGTTTCAAGTCATAAATTGTACCAACTTTGCCTCCCTAAGATCAAGAGAGAAAAATTGATTAAGGAAGGCCAATTTGAACTCCTCCCAAAGCACACATTACCAACCTCATTCTCATCCTTCCATTGCTCATACCAAATTTGGGCTTCCCCTTTGAGTTGGTACGCCACCAACTCCATCTTTTCATTTGGTCCAACACCCATGTTATTCAAGATTTTATAGACCTCATCAATGAACTCTAGTGGGTCTTCATCCACCTTTGACCCATAGAAAACCAGAGGATTCATCCTCATAAAGTCTCTTACCCTAGCTCCTGGGGTATTAGCATGAGGGGCTTGGGCCCCTTGTTGGACTTGGTTGGCCACCACTTTGGCAAGCATAGTAAGAGCATCTCGGAGCACACCATTGTTAGGTTGCTCCTCTTCGGGAGTTTGGGCCCATTTTCTTCTAGTATTTGGCATGATCTATCATAGAAAAGAACAATCGCTAGGGGGGAACTCACTAAAACTCTGTAGCACGACATAGAACATGAAGAAGGAAAATATTTTCTAAAATGTCTCATAACCTCCTATTCATAGTTATAGCGTGCTTCACAACCATGAATAGGACTCTAATCGATACGGTGTGTTGGACTCCGAGGATCTATCAACCTAGTGCTCTGATACCAAGTTTTTCATAACCCAAGCCTACGGCCTAGACGTGACACGGTGAATGGGGAACCCGAAGGAACCCCAATCAAGCCTCTCAACTTATCATTACACATCATTGGTCATGGAAACATGCAAAAAGACATAAAATAAGATTAAGAGGAAAATAGGCTAAGGGATAGCTTGCAAAACAACATCAATAAGGGCCAAGGAGTAATAACCCATAGCAATAGATACATAACTTATCCAACGAACACCTCTAAATACATAGATGGAGCGGGGGACAAGACAAAGTAACCGGACTCATCCTCATAGTCAAAATACAACACAAAAAAGTGTCTCGATAAATAGATAATAACAATCATAGACTAAGGTCCCTGAAATAGAAGACTCACCAACAAGCTTGGAATAACACCGACTAGCCATGTGGAGGAGGAGGATGATCAACTTGAGCACTGGTCCCTATATGGTGATATCATGTAGGCAAGAGTATGTGTTAGTACGTTTGAATGTACTAGGTATGTGGGGTGCAATGCAACAATAGATAGACTTCATACTCAAAATGCATACATTAGACAATAGGCACAATATAACAATATGACATGTATGATCAATGCATAAGTAAAACATGCTTAAGTAATTCATGCTCATAAAAAAATCATATGTGAAGAAGAGAACGAGCTAACTGTTCAAGGTATAAACCCCTTGGTGGTTGTGTGGTATAAACCCCTCACATGGTTGATGGTAATCATACCTTACCAACCCGGTGACTAGGTATAAATACCTCGCATGGTTAATGAGTATAAACCCCAAACATAGTTACCCGGGCTCTTGTCCCCCTGAATCGGGTATGATCTAATGAAACACTTTATATAGGATTCATCATAGGCTCTAGTGCAACATTTTATATAGGAATAATAATATACATAATCTTATTTCATCATCATAGCATCATTCAATCATATCTCATTCTTTGGGCCTTCAAGTCCTCAAGAAATCATAATCGGACAGTTTATCAAGAACCTTGGGGGGTGTAATGGGGGTAAAAGACCATGCAATTTGGCGATGAAATCATTCAAGAAAATCTGTAGTAAAACCATCAATCAACACCTTTCAACACCCCCAAGACATTCACATCAAAATACCTCATCAAATCCAACATTAGATCTAAGATTTAGAGCTCAAAACATGCTAAAACAATCATACTTTCATGAATTAAAATCACTGTGTAGTAAATTTCTTAATATACAAGACCCACATGTAAAGTCAACTTTAAATCATGCAATATTAGTGAAAAGGGAGGCTCAGACACCATGGGTGGAAGGACCCAATGGTTCAACACACATATCTTAGCTTTTGGAGAAACCGAGAAGAAGGTTGAAGATGGAGGCTTGAAGCTTAAAGAGAATACTTAAATCCAGATAAGGGTTTTGAGTCTTGAAATTTGGAGTATAAATATGGCTAAGTTTTTTGGGGAGTATTGGGAAATGTTTAGGATGGTATAAGGGTGAGATTTGACTAAGTATAAATAAAAACATATTTTGAAAACTTGGGCCCACCACTTAGAATATTTTGGGCCGCTCAGGAAAACACTACCAGGCAAAATACATATCTTCGCATCGCGAAGAGGACGCAGAGAGGAATTTATATTAAAGTGTGCCCAAGCGCATCGCGGAGACATCGCGATCAGCTCACTAGAAATCATCCCTTAAAAATTTATAATTCCTATTATTTTACTCTTAAATCGGATTAGACCATTTTTCATCTAATTTTGACCCCCTGATCACAAATATGAAGTCGAATTTTCGAAATAACAAACGAATTTTAAGATATATGAAAATCAAAATTTTGGGCATTCTGAAACACTTTTTGGGATCGTTACACTAACGAATTTTTGAAATAACGAACGAATTTTAAGATATATGAAAATTAAAATTTTGGGCATTCTGAAACACTTTTTGGGATCGTTACACTAACCCAGTGCTACCTGTCATTGATCCTGTAACCCACATTTCCTTTCCCTTGTCCTTTAAAGTTAGCTGGATATCCAATGAGTCTATAACATTCTGATCTTACATGTCCAGTGAGATAGCAGATGTCGCGCTTCTTCAATTTATCGCAATCCCTTCTGATGTGTCCCTTCATGTGGTAGTAATCACAAAAGAGATATCCATTATGACCATTCTTTTGTTTATAGCTATCACCACTAGTCCTAGAGGTCAACATAGCTGCAGGATTAGCATATTCATTTATCAATGTACTTGTTCCAGCTACAATTGTTTGATTCTTGTCTTGATTTATTATAACATACTTGATTTACAGTAGGTACTTGCGGTATCATCAAAATTTGGCTTCTAGCTTGACTATAATTGTCATTAAGCCTCATAAAAATTGAAAAAGTTTGATACTGTAAGTACTCAAAAAATTCTCTTGACTTGGGACAGTCACATGAAGGAGGAGGCATTATTGAGTTATACTCATCCCATAAATCCTTGAGCTTAGAATAATAGTCAGACACCGAAGATACACTTTGAACAGAGTTAAAAATCTCCTTATGCAATTTAAAAGTTCTATAACAATTGATTTTATCGAATCTCTCTCTCAGATCTTCCCAAATCAGATGCCTATTTGAACAAAATAAAAATCCTCCAAGTAAATCCTTATTCATGTGCACATAATCCAAGAGACCACAATGGCATTACATCAATCCCAAGATTTCTCCAAATCTCCTGTAAATTGACTTCGCTTCACAAATCCATCAATAAAACCTAACTTGTTCTTTAATTTTCCGACTATGCAAGCTTCATAGCTCTGCTTCAAAGTGTGTAGTTATCCGAACTAGTCAACATGATTCCTGTCACACCCCTCCCTGGGGTCGTGAGCGGTGCCCGTTAGGGACACGCAAACATCTATTTAGTCGAATTTTCCCTCTAATCGCATCGTAGGATTCTACCGAAATTTCGACAGAATTTCCTCTGTTTTACGGACTAACCTCACCTGCAGCAGCTCCCAGTATTCACAGTAAAAGACATGCACACACATATAT
>JAOTQR010023390.1:0-14037 GCA_025774065.1 Solanum ossicruentum
CTTATAAATGTGGTGCACAACACATCGATAAACAAGACACTACATAGCCACGTCTTTGTAGACTCCCTAGGATGACCCGCTCTGATACCACTTTTGTTGCGTCTAAAGTCCCATTAAGGCAGACTGGCACCCATTGATGATAAGGCTTGGGAGAAATAACATGTATAAATGTTCTTTCTATAAATATTATAAAGGATTTCTACATTCAACATGCCTTTAAGAAAGTAAATAGTAATAACAAGCCAAAAGTAAATGCATATGACTAGGCCGTTGGGTCCACATTGTCAAAAGTACGAGACATGACCATACTTTAATTTACATAGTCTACAAAGCCTCTAGTTAAGGAAAAGCATCTGATGAGAGTTCGTACAGACCCCGTATCAACTAACTATACAATACAAAAATATAAGCTCTAGCACTCAAAGCTCCGAAGCAACCTAGAGCTTGGTAACAACAGTTGGATATCTTGTACTCCTACTAAGGAGAGCTACTAGCACCTGTACCTGCAACATGAAATGCAGTCCCCCGTAAGGAATGTTAGTACTAGATAATGTACTACATATGTAAGGCAAGAAATACTGTATATGAAGTAACATCTAAAATGAAACTATGCACTAGTGTAAGGATAAGAGACCACCTTTAGTCATACAGTGGAATCATGTACTTTATATTCTTTTTATTACTTTACCTTTACTGTATAATATGTGCACATCATGTAGTACAAATGATCAGCTGATCAGTGGTAAATATATATCGGGAATAGCATCGACCCTGGCTAGGTGATTCTTCCACCCCTTGGGTTACCACCTATCAAATATATTTTACCTTTCAATTACCTTTGAGATGATTCTTTTGGTGGTCATAATGTTGGAGCTGTCAGACTATAGTTGCAGCATGTGACATGTAAATAATCATACAAGACAATATGAAAACAAAAAGTGTATTTTACACAAATAATGAAATGCGTATGAGATGAAACAACTCATCAATTTTATTTAGGAACAAGAACCCATGTGTCTTGTTATCCAAGTATGTATGCAGATTTGAAGGTGACTATGTATGGGAGCATATGAACATGTGAAAGAGTGGAGACATGGTCAATGGTTGTGTCAAAGTTGGTAAGTGCCTTTATATGCCAAGGAGAAATCTAAGTTTCATGCCAAATAATATGAAATCAAGTAGCCTTACATTCCTCGTTCTACGACCTCGCTTTTACCTCGAGATAACCTTCCATTTCTCCAAAGATTTATATATATTATAGTGGGTGATAAAACTAGCATTGGCAGCTAATAGATACATCTTGGCAGCCCAATCTCATATAAAAAAAACCAACACACGGGCAGCAAGCGTACAATTATAAACTAGATATATTCCTTCAACCTTTCCGCCTCTAATCATATTTTCTCATACAAATTCTAATATACATATCATTTGTAGCCTATTTTGGTGCCATAAAAGTCTTACAATAGCCCACAAAGCACAAAACATAACAATACTATACAACATACAAATAGGCGGCATAACGTTACATCCCTTGGCTACATTCCAACGTCGACAATTCCAAACCTCTTCAAACTTTAACCAAACAGTACCCACCATATATACACATAAAAATAGTCTTAAAATAGTGAAAAAATAGTTTTAAAGTATATGTATAACATGAAACAACAATCTTCGATTATCAGCCAACAAGTTACTCTTAAGAGCACAATTACGATATTGCACAACAACTCATTTTTGTGGACTATAGCAATGATGAAAAATCTATGTTATATCACTAAAAAACTAAAACTTATTAAAAACATAAACTTTACTTCATAATCCAGCAAACCAAGAAGAGAAAAGTCTCTTAATCAACAAGAAAAGTGCACAACAATCCTTAGGACACATACTATCCAAAAATTTCAGCATAAACATAACCAGCCTAGTGTCTTGTTTTTCGTAAGAAAATCATACTAAACACATAAGTATTCTTACTTACCTTTTCCCTCAATATGTAGTTCTTCTCCAAGAAGCCTAAAAGTCTTCTTGTGGCTGCTTTGAAAAGTTAAGAAGGTGTAGAGAGAAAGCTTATGAAAGCTGATTTTTTCCAAGTTAGGAATGATTTAAGGGTGGTATTTATAAGACCTTTTTAAGGAAGCCTTTGGCCGACTTTCTTGTGTGGTTTAAGCCTCATATTATCAAGGTGGTGATACAACATCTTGGCCCTTTCACTTGGACCTACATGGATTTCAAAGTTGATGGGCCTTGGCTACCCATTTTCCTAATTTCTCCTCACTTAGTTTGGGCCCAAATAGTCAAGTAGGTTATGATGTACTTGGACCATTTTATATTCTTCTTGGGTTGAAAATATAGTCCATTTATGATGTTAAAACACGGACTAAAGTTACACCCTTAACATGGACTTTATCCAAATCGGACTTGGACAGATTCAACATCAGGCCTCGTCTCCGTCTAGCCAGCCAATTTAAGCTAAGCAAGTATGTGACTTACCTACTAACTTCCTAAGTCTTACAAGCACCTCACTTCTCTCACTTTAGCTAAGGCCGCGATCTCCTATATTGACTTAAAACTTGTATACACTTGACCCACTCAAGTGTTAGACGCATATATCAACCTCTAATATAAGATTTAAGAACTTTAAAAATGGGTACTAATTTGACCAAACCATATCATGTTTCATTTGCATAGAACTAATATATGTAATATGTGGGGTGTTACACGTGTACTGCTTAAAACATAATCATAATTATGACATGCATACTCTCAAAATATCTTAGTATTATTCTTGGAGTAGCTCATTAATCATAACTTGTAACATCAAAGTTAGGGCTTTACATAATAATTGTCATTCATATCATGCTCTTGAGCTTATAGCATACTTGTCAGCCCCCTTGTTAGTCTCAACATGCTTATCATACTTATCTTGAAACAAAGCATTCAGTACCTAAGAACTTGGCGTGCAACTTAGATCAATTAATAGTGGGTATATGTGAACAAGCTTAAAATCGTGCAATTTGTAAATAAATTCCCTGAGAGGAGTATAACAAAATCCTTAGCCATTATTCAAAATAACCCACTAATAAATCATAAGAATACTTGGCTAGGGGGACATCAAACCCTCATATAAAAATCATAGATTTCATATGATATTGCATGACATGATAATATACTAGGATAGCAATCATAAAATACTTCATTTTATTATCATAAGAATGAGTTCATAAAAATCATCATGTATTTCCATATCTTGAGAAAAGCACAAAGCGAAACAAAAATGGTTGAGCTTTTGGAGGAAAGGTCTCCACAATCAAGACCCATATACCTTGTCAACATAATGAAGCAGAAATCCAATTTGGAGGTGAATAAACCAAAACCCTAGATTATTTCTCGCTTCTTGGAAGCTTGACGACTTGGGAGCATTTTCAGAGATTGGGACTTAGGGTACTTTTAGAATGAGGAGGAATGAGAGAAATTAGGGCTCAGAGGGCTGATAAAGGGTCCCTTGAAAGTCAAAATGGCCTATTATTGGCATAAAGGGCAGAGAAATGATAAAATTGCCCCTTTTAAAAATCTGTCCAGACCAGACTACGAGACCCACTTATGGGCCATAGTCCATTCTATGGGTCGTAGATAGGGGTTTCTTCTGATAGAACTTTGGAATTTTAGAGACCCTTTTCTCTGAGTCACATTCCACGACATGATCTATAACTCGTAGAAGATTTTACTGGTCATTTGATGAATCGTAGATCGAATCCCTAAAAGTTCCTAATTGAACCAATCTGCCTTAGGTTCTACAACCAACTTACAAGTTGTGCAATGTTTAAAAACCCCCTCGTAAAAGCTTATAGTCCAAAAGTTTGAAATCTTATTTTCTTGTATTCTTCATTCTCCTCATTAGTGGAGGCTTACATAGAAGTGGTAAGATACTGGCCATGGCTATTGACTCCTATTGACATAAGGAGTTTCTTCGGTCTAGTCATTTACTATAGATGGGTTTTGTAAGACTTCTCCATAATTTTGTCTCCACTAACAAAGCTAACTCAGAAGAAGATTAAGTTTTAAAGGACGGATGATTGCTGAAGTACCCCAAAACGCCCCAAAGAAAATGTGCTTCGGAAATGCCCATAATCATAATTCTGTAAATCTCAAAATCCATGAGTGATATCGAAAATTCAACTTCCTATTCTTGATCTAGGGAAAAATTGAGTGGGTAATGGGTATAACCCAGATTTTAGAAGACCCATAGTGAAAAATGATTTTTACCAATCTTTCACAAACCAGTAGTGGTTCGCGATGGCTCCGTGATGTGGACCCATCGCGGATTAGTGTTAACACTTTCCTGATTTTCTATTTTGGCCTAAAGGCATTAGGGCCATGGCCCCATTCCCACTTATGCATGAAAACACCTATACTTAGTCATTTTTCAACTCCATATCACACAAAAACCCTCTCTAAAACCTCTCAACCATTTTATCAAAAATTTGGTTTCAAATTCAAGTGTCTCAAGCTTAATTCCGAATCTCAAGAACTCCATTCAAGCTTCAAGTCTCTTTCAAGTGTACATCAAGAAATTTTCAAATTTAGGTATGTGGGTTACATCCATTGGATCATTTCACCCATGGAGCCCAATCTCTCTTTCTATGAAAATTACATGTTTTCAAGTTGTATCATCCATAGGTATCTCTTATTATCGATTTTGATTATAAATTATTTTGGGGTTTGATGAAATATTGGTTGAAAATGCATGTTTATCTATTTCAAGATTATACTTTGAATTGGTTTTGCCTATTGAGACTATGCATGTTTTGAGCTATGAAACTATGAGCTATTATGAGATTTGCTGAGGGATTTCAAGGTACCTTACATGAGGGTTTTACCATATGTTGGTGGGTTGATTTACATTGAATTTTCTCATATTATTTCACTGTTGATTTCATGATTTTGAACTAGCATTACACACTCACAAGTGTTTGATAAAATGTCTTAACAAGGATTCTCAAGCTATTGATGATCTTTTACATGGTTTACAAGTCAAGTGACTTTATGATGATTAAGGACTTGCATGTATGCACTAAATTCATGAAAAGTATCTATAGTGTTGCAAGTTCACCACACCTTGCTAGGGAATTACATGCCCAATCACCTTATTGAGGGGGTGGATACCTCGACCACCTTGTTGGGGGTGATATGCCCATATCACCATGTTGAGACATAGATACCTCGACCAACTTGTTGGGGGGCGACAAACCTATACCACCATGTTTAGGGGTAGATACCTTGACCACCTTATTGGGTGGTGAGATGCCCATAACACTATGTTGAGGGGTGGATACCTCGACCACCTTTCAAGGGGCTGATATGCCTTGGATTCCAAGTAATAGTTTCCTTGGTATATGTTGGTTATGGTCTCTTCCCATGTATGTAATCTATATTTCGCAAGTTATATAAGTCATGTATGTTTTACTTCAAGCATGCCATATTGATATTATACTTATCCATTGCTCATGATTATGAATTTCGACTATATTGGATTATTTCTTGTTGCATTACATCCGACATACTTCATACATTTAAATGTACTAATGCATACTCTATGCCTACATGATGTTACCATGTAAGAATCGGAGCACCTCTCGATTATCCTCCACGTGGCTAGTTTTGGCATTACAGAAGATAAGCTTTGGTGAGTCCTCAATTCTGGGGACACTAGCTATGCTACTCTTACTATTTGATATCTATTTATATTGAACACTTGACACTGTGAAGGTGTGCCCGAAAAGTGTCTTGGTCCCCACTCCAATCTATGTTAGAGGTGTTGTTAGAATAATTGATGTACTTATGCTATGAGCTTGACACTGGAGTATTTTATATTTATCAAAGACTTTCTTTAGTCCCGTTTCCCTTATTTATTTCTCTTGTTGTTATTATGCTTCCGCGACCAAGGATGTGTGATTAATATGCTAAGAGACTTGTTTAAGATCCTTTCGGGCTCCCACTCGTCGTGTCACATCTAGGCCCTAGGGTTGAGTTATGAAAAACTTGGTATCAGAGTACTAGGTTGTTAATGGTCCTTGGAATCCAGCACATCGCATCGATTAGAGTCTTATTCATGGTTGTGAAGCACTCCACAAGTATGAATGGGAGGTTATGAGGTGAAGAGATGTTTCACTTCTTCATGGTCTATATAATGCTATAGATGTAAGTGTAAGGCTTTCGCCCTAACGAATGCTCTTTGCTCTTCTAGATCATGCCAGTTCTAAGAGGAAGGCTAAGGAGATCCCATACACTCGAGGAGCAACCGGCTCCAAGGCTAAGGAGATCCCGTACACTCGAGGAGCAACCGGCTCCTCTCTCTCCTCAAGCTCCTCAAGGTGGAGGGATAGCCCAAGATGCCTCGACCCAAACTAGGGCCTAGATGTGACACGGCTCATGGGGACTCTGAAAGAACCCTAAGCAAGTCTCTTAACATATAATTACACACCCTTGGTCGTGGACGCAATTAAACAAAAATTAAAGAGTAGAAGTTAGGCCATATGAATAAAAAGGGAAACCTTCATTTCATAAAACATCAAGAGAGTCAAGAGAGTCAAGCGCGTAACATCATTACATACTTGTCCGACAAAACCTCTAAGCATAGAACTTAGCAGCAACCTATCTCACCCTCATAGTAACAATAATAGGTAGTCCAAATATACAAGATATAATCTAAACATAAGTATGAGAGAAGATAGATATTGTCCCTGAACATGGGGACTCACCAGAAGCGAACTTGAACAAATTCGTATAGCCACGTGGATGAGAATCAATAGGGGCTCTGGTCCCTACTTGGTGATATCATGTAGGCATAGAGTATGCATTAGTACATTTAAATGTACTAAATATGTAGGATGCAATGCAACAAGAGATAGGCATTATAATCAAAATAAATATATATTAGCAACATGGCATGCATGAACAATGCTTGAAGTAAAACATGCTTGAAAGATAAACATAATTACATATCTTGTTTAAAATAATAAGGTGACATGCTTAGATCATCCAAATACATTGTACTAGAATGTGAGGGATATAGCATAGGTCATAACCCCTTCGAGTAGGTAATGGATAGTAGATAAGATAATGAGTAGCACATAAGGGTAGAAGATAGCATAGGTCATAACCCCTACATGTGAGCATGAGATAATACATAACATTACATCGCATATAAGGGTGAGGCGTACCACATAGTTCATAAACCCTTTATATGAATACATTGCATAACCTCAAATCATATATATGGGTAAGGAGTACAACATAGTTCATAACCCCTACATGTAGAAATTGGACTTGTACTAGAGGGTAAAGCACAAAATATAGTTCATAACCCCTTCTAGTAGACTTGACAATTCACAAGAGCATAAACCTTAGCATAATGACTCAATAACTCATCAATAATTCCCAAGAACATAACAACATGAGAGCCCAACAATTCACTTGCAATACCATAGGTGTTTTACATGATTTAAATACATATATGTATATACATTTGTTTTATCACCATAAGCCACTTGACTCATAAGCCATGCAGTAGACCATCAATAACTCAAGAACCCTAAACCGGACATTTTATCAAACATTTGGCTAGTACATAAAGCTAGCATAAAATCATGCAATTAAAGAGTGTAGTCATGCTATAAAATTTGATGTAAAACCCTAAATAGATACTTGGTAATACCCTCAAATAATATACATCAAAAGCCTTCATCAAATTTCATAATTGACCTTAAATTCATAGCTCAAAACATGCTAAAACAAACCATAATTTCATGAAACCCCAACATAGTGAGCAGTAAAATTTATAATAAGACTCATGAGTAAATCTACTTTAAATCATGCAATTTTAGGTAAAAGGATGCTTGGGAATCGTGGGTGAAAGAAACCCACATATCTTAGCTTTGGAGAATAGCTTGATAATGATTGGAGATGGAGACTTAAAGCTTGAATGATAACCTTAGAATCTGGATGAGTTTTAGGACTTGAATTTAGGGGATGAAATGTTGTCTAAGTTTTTGAGGGAGTATTTAGGAATGTCTTGAATGATATGAGGGTGAAATAAGGCTATGTATAGGTATTCACGCATGGGAAGGCTTAGGCACAAGGCCCATAGGCTTTGGACTGACTCAACAAAACTGGCAAGAAATAACATTGTGGGGCAACGCTGCAATGACGCACACCACTCACTGGAATTCGTTCTTTGGAAAAATGAAATTGCGATTTGTATACTCTAAAATTGGAATTAGACCATCCCCACTTAATTTGACCTGAATAGGAATATGAAGTCAGATTATTGAAATAACTCACATATTTTGAAATATATGGAAATTATGATTCTGGGTACTTCTGAGGCACATTTTCGGGTACATTTTGGGGTCATTTCAATATCTCCACCTTGGAAACATTCATCCCCAAATGTCAACGAAACGTACTTGAGAAGAGTAATCATGAATAAATCATCCCAATCATGAATGCAACAACACATTTAAAGTACCATTTTCAAGACCTTAGCATATGTGTCAAAATCATCATGAACTTATCAACACAAACATGAATGCATGCAAATGACATAGGGGCTGAAGCACAAGATATGGAATCAAAAAAAGACCTGATGTGATATCATGAGCTTTAACAGAATAAAAGAGATATGGATATTGCTCCTTCGTGCCTGCTCAGGCTCCTTGAGAGCCACTTTCCACTTAACGATTTTTCCAAAGGGCTTTGACGAACACCACAACCTTATTTATTAACGTTTCTACCCTTCCATCCAATACCTCCACCAGGACCTTCTCCTACCCCAACTTATCTTCCTCAACACCCACAACCGTAAAGACCCCTATAATACTTGAATCACCAACACATTCCCTCAACCTAGAAACATGAAGAACCGGACGAACCATATCCATATCCTTAGGCAATTCTCATTCGCATGCAACCTCATCAATCCTACTCAATACTCTATAAGGACCTACAAACCATAAACTCAGTTTCCTTTCACACCATCCGGACCACACCCTTCATGGGTGGACTTCTAAGAGAACCAAATCATCAACACAAACACCTATAGCCTACCTTAGTGTCTAAAGACACCATCTCACCCATGGGAGAAAACCTCCACCTTACCAACCCCACCAAGACCTCTAACACTATTAAGACGGGAATCAAGGCCTTACTTAACTAGACCTCTTCAACCAAAGAAGATTCGAAACCATATAAGCCACTACACTACCCTTCTCACTTTATCCCCTTCAAAATTCAGAACGTCACCTTCAAATGATTCACAGTACAAGCTCTTCCTCAGTTTCGTAAACAACCCAACACATCATTACAAAGAACCACAACAACATAACAAGGTAGGGATTAAAGGCACTATTCATGAGACCTATAGTCACAACCGGTGCATAAGTCAAACCAAAAGAAACCACCCCAAATTCAAAATATTGAAAAGGACATCAAGGACTCATTGATGATAGGATTGACTCAATAGAAATAACATAGGTTCAAAACTCCTAACTCTTACAAGATGATATAAGCAACCCCTAGAGATGAAGTGTACCTCAATACAAGAAATGGACTTACCCTTTCATAACCACTCAAAGACAGGTTCAATAGGGAATTGCAATTTGACCTTATGTGTTCTACAACTAATGGAGACACAATATGCATGTAACCAATCCATCCCAAGAATGACATCAAGATCTACCACATCTAATCCAACAAAATCATGAGTCAAGACGAAAATGCAACATGACCATGAAACAATTTCCATCGCCCTTTCTAGCAACAATAGACTCACTAATGGGATAGATACCCAAAAGTAAGTCCACATAACAATCTGGAACACACATGAAGCCCACCAGCAATAAAAGGAATAATAAAGGTTATAGAGACACCCAAAACTTCCCATGCATACACATCAAGGTCAAAGGAAACTTCAACATACCAGTAGCAATATCGGGCATCTCATCCACCCCTTGCCTCCTTTAAAGAGCATAGAAATGATTAGGTCTTGGAGAACCTCCTTGATCAATATACCCACCTTGGACCTCTTGATTCACATAACCACCTGGACCTTGAGATCGACCCTCTTGCCCTTGTTCCGGACGTAAGGGCAATCAATAAGCTTGTGGCCTACTCTCCCACACCTATAACACATACTTGAATTCTTTAAGCATGTGCCATGATGATGCTTTTCACATTTTGGGCATTTTGGAAAACCCATCCCACCATTGCCACCTTGAAACCTTGGTTTATCTATTCCTTCCATAGTAAGCCTCTTGTTTGGAGCACTAGAAGATCCTTGGCCTCGAAATTCGATATCTTATTAGAATCGATCATTCTCAAACTGAGCCCTCTTAGACTCTCCACTCTTCTTCCTAAGATTCTCACCCTTAGTTGTTCGACATAAGTCATAATGCAGGACAAATCCATATCATTAATCAATATAGTGGTCCGACATTCTTCACTCACCAAATTGGAGACACCTATCACGAACTTGTTCATTCTAGCCCTTGGGTCGGCAACCAAGTGAGGAGCATATTTAAAGAGTTAGGAGAACTTGAGGGCAAACTCTTTTACACTCATTGACCCTTGCTTCAAATTCATGAACTCCACTATCTTGGACTCCCAAAGCTCCAGAGGGAAGAACCAATTTAAAAAGGCCACCTTAAACTTCTCCCATGAAACCACATTATTGTTTCCCTTCCACTCCTTCCATTGAGTAAACCATATTTGTGCCTCCCCCTTGAGTTGGCAAGCTGCTAACTCCACCTTATAAATCTCATCAATAAACTCTTGTGGGTCTTCATACATCTTTGACCCATAGAACTTTGGTGAGTTCGTCCTCATGAAGTCTCTCACTCTAGATCCCAGGGTAGGAGCATGAGAGGTTTGGGCTCCTTGATTAACTTGATGGGCCATATCTTGAACTAGCAAGGTGAGAGCGTCCCGGAGTTCCCCATGAGCCGGCTGTCCCATACTTGTGTTAGGCATGATCAACTAGCATAGCAAAGAGCAATTGTTAGGGGGGAAACTTACTTCAACTGTATAGCACGACTTAGAACATGAAGAAGGGAAACATCTCCTAAAATGTCTCACAGCCTCGTACTTATAGTTGTAGTGCACAACGCAACCATTAATAAGACTCTAATCGACACAGTGTGTTGGACTCCAAGGATCTACCAACCTAGTACTCTGATACCAATTTTGTCATCCCAATATAGGCCCTAGATGTGACATGGCACATGGGGACCCAAAGGAACCCCAAGAAATCCTCTTAACATATTATTACACATCCTTGGTCGTGGAAGCAATAAAACAACAATAAAAGAGTAGAAATAAGGGCATAGGGATAAAAAGGGAAACCTTCATTTCATAAAACATCAAGAGAGTCAAGAGAGTCAACCCTATAACATCGTTACATACTAGTCCAACACTACCTCTAAACATAAAACTTAGCGGGGGACAAGACAAGCAATCGATTTCACCCTTATAGGTACGACAATGGGTAGTCAAGATATATAAGATATAATCTAAACATAAACATGAGAGAAGATAGATATTTCCCCGGACATGAGGACTCACCAAAAGCTAAGTTGAACAAATCAGTCTAGTCATGTGGAGGTGAATCAACAGGGGATTCAGTCCCTACATTGTGATATCATGTAGGCATAGAGTATGCATTAGTACGTTTGAATATACTAAATATGTAGGATGCAATGCAACAAGAGATAGGCAATATAATCAAAACACATAGTCATAGCAAGAGATAATATATATTAGCAACATGGCATGCAAGAAAAATGCTTGAAGTAAAATATGCTTGAAAGATAAACATACTTAAACATACTTTTATAGCTTTTATAAAACAATAAGGTGACATGCTTAGATCATCCAAATACCTTGTACTAGAGGGTGAGGGATATAGCATAGGCCATAACCCCTTCTAGTAGGTAATAGGTAGTACATGAGATAATGAATAGCACATGAGGGTAGAGGGTAGCATAGGTCATAACCCCTATATGTGAACATGAGATAATACATAACTTTACATCGCATATGAGGGTGAGGCGTAACACATAGTTCATAACCCCTTCATATGAATACATTGCATAACCTCAAATCATACACGAGGGTAAGGAGTACAATATAGTTCATAGCCCCTACATGTAGAAATTGGCCTTGTACTAGAGGGTAAAGCACAAAACATAGTTCATAACCCCATCACGTAGGCTTCACAAATCGCAAGAGCATAAACCTTAGCATAAGAACTCAATAACTCATCAACAATTCCCAAGAAAATAAAAACATAGATCCCAACAATTCACTTGCAATAGCATAGGTGTTTTACATGATTTAAACACACATATATACATTTCATTCATCATCATAAGACACTTGACTCATAAGTCATTCAATAGACCATCAACAACTCAAAAACCCTAAATCAAATATTTTATCAAACACTTGGCAAGTGAGTAAAGCTAGTGTAAAATCATGCAATTCAAGAGTGTAATCATACTAGAAAATTCAATGTAAAACCATCAATAGATACTTTGTAACACACTCAAGTAATATACATTAAAACCCTTCATCAAATCTCATAATAGACCTTAGATCCATATCTCAAAGCATGCTAAGACAACCATAATTTCATAAAACCCAACATAGTGTGCAGTGAAATTCATAATAAGCAAGACTCATTAGTAAATCTACTTTAAATAGTGCAATTTTAGGTAAAAAGAAGCTTGTGTATCATGGGTGAAAGGAACCTATGAAATAAACTCACATACCTTAGCTTTGGAGAATAGCTTGATGAAGATTGGAGATGGAGACTTCAAGCATTAATGATAACCTTAAAATTTGGATGAGTTTTGGGACTTGAATTTTGGGATGAAATATTGGCCAAGTGCTTGAGAGAGTATTTGGGAATCTGTTGAATGATATGAGGGTGAAATAAGGCTAAGTATAGGTATTTTCATGCATGGGAAAGCTTAGGTCTAAGACCTAAAGGCCTTGGACTGACTCAACAAAACTGGCAAGAAATAACATTGTGGTACATCACGCCAATGACACGCACCACTCACTAGAATTCCATTTTAGGAAAAATGAAATTGTAATTCATTTGCTTTAAAATCATAGTTAGACAGATTTCCCAGTCAATTTGACCCCTTGAACAAGTATATAAAGTCGGAGTTTCAAAATAACACATGAAGTTTGAGATATATGGAAATTATAATTCTAGTACTTCCGATGCACATTTTTCGGCACCTTTTGGGTTGTTTCACAAGATGAGTTACGGAATGCTATTACAATATTAGCTTGTGCTATGACTAACTAAATTGACCAAGGGGTCCAAGCCTCTCATGCTCCCACTCCGGCTTTTTGGGTGAAGGATTTCACTAGAACGAACCCATCGAAGTTCCATGGATCCAAGGAAAATGAGGATTCCCAAGAATTCATCGATGAGGTTTACAAAGTTCTATCTATCATGCATATCAACTCAAAGGTAAAGGCAGAGTTATTAGCCTACCAACTCAAAGGTGGGACTCAAATTAGTTTACACAATGGAAGTTGGAGAGGAGAGATGATAATGTTATTCCTTTGGAGGAGTTCAAAGTCGCTTTCCTCAACTGATTCTTTCATCGAGGTAAGGGAGGCTAATATGATGGATTTTATGAACCTTAAGCAAGGTTCCATGAGTGTGAGGGAGTATGCCCTCAAGTGCAACCAATTCTCTAAGTATGCCCTACAATTGGCTGCCGATCCAAGGTCAAGGATGAACAAATTTGTGTCAGGTTTGTCTGACTTGGTTAATGTGGCGTGTCATACCTCCATGCTAATAGGTGATATGGATTTATCTCGCCTTATGACATATGGCGAACAACTAGAGGGAGAAAAGCTTATGAAGAGAAGAAGTGGTGAGTCTAAGAGGGCTCATGTTGAAGGTGGATTCCAAGGTTTCAAGGGTGACCAGTTTCCTCAAGGCCACCAGTTCTAAGG
>JAOTQR010023401.1:0-16857 GCA_025774065.1 Solanum ossicruentum
GGAGTTTGTTGTATGTTTTGACACTTATCAGGCGGCGGGACCGCGTTATGTTATGTTGGATACTTTATTAGGCGGCACGACCGCAGCGGAGACCTTGTCGGCCCACATTATTGTGTGAATATGTATATGTATGTATTTTCTGGGTGTTCTGGGAGCTGCTACAGGTGCGATTAGTCAATAAAACAGAGGAAACTCTGCCGAAATTTCGGTAGAATTCTAGGCTTCGATTATAAAGGACATTTGCTTAGCATGTATTCACGTGCCCCTATCGGGAACTGGTCACGACCCCAGGGAGGGCTGTGACAACATATTAACCTTTTCTAGAATTTTTTTGTTCTTTTACTTATTATACAAAACAGTCATAACTAGGACAATTAAAGATATTTTGTATAGTTACTACTTGTTAAATTATGTCAAGAGTGTATGAAATTTTCATAAAAGTTAATCCAAGTTCTAGAAAATTCCAATAGACACATAATAAAAAAAATCAAATGTACTTTAAGATGTGGGGTTAAATTATTTCTTCAAAAGATTATGAAAAATTTTTATTGTTATTTTTTAAAAGAATAATTTCAACAATCCAATTGCTTTATTCTGGACCAATTGACATATAAAAATAAGTATTACATAGTATTGACAATATTTAGCCCATCATTTATTACCATTTAATAGACAACAAAAAAATTAACACATTCTGTCTCAGAATTTTAAAAGGCAGTTTCATAGTTTTTTTAATTAATAAAGGTAACCAACAGTCAATGAAAAAATACTTAAAAAAGGAGACGTGATATATAAGTTTTACAACTCCTCAAAATTGAATCAGCGAAGAAAAGAGAAAAAAGGACGCAATTTAGCAAAACTCATCGATCAAAAATGACATCTTTGGTAGTTTTGATTCGTCATAGCGGTGAATGGGATAGTAAAAATAATTTTGTGAATTATTCTATGGATAGAGTGCTTATTAGAACGGATATTGATTTCAATGGATTCACACAAGTGATTTCAACATATCTAAATGTTGATATCTCCATTATTTTTTTTTGAATTCCGTTATAAGATTGATGAGGATTCGATGCTGATTTCAACACGAAATACAATGGGATTACGTGTATACATTGAATTGAGAAAAGGATCAACAAATTTGAAACACCACCCATTGTGCATTACTTGGAATTTTTTTTACCTTCATCTTACTTGTCACGACCCAAAATGGAATCAGGATTGTGGAACTAATAAATTTCCAAACTTAAAGATAAAATACATTTAAAATAGAAAAACTCAATAAATAAATCCATATTCCAGAACCTAGTGCCACGAGTGTAGAGAGCATTTAAATACATAAGTATTGATGAATAAGTACATTACAGTTTTTGAACAGAGATAAAGACTTAATAACTAAGATAGAATCTAATGGAACTCGAAGCCCTTGAGTCTCACCATTAGATCTAGTGTGAATCAACTGCCCGAGCAAATCAACTACTACGTGGGTAATGATAACGAAAATCAGCGGTGGAGAAAGAAGTAGGGGTGAGTACACATAATATGTACCCAACAGATTTAATTAACTAGGAATCAAAAATTGAATAAACTATGAAATAATTTAGGAACACTTCCACAGAAAAACTAGTTCGGCATCGGTGCGACAAATTTATGTAGAACAATGCGAATAAGGTAAACATATAATTTCAATTAAGCCAATCTAAAATTACTGTAAGGCCCGGTAAAATTTCCAAAGTACCCTTAGAATAGAGATGTGCGCGTAATGCATCTTTCATGCTCCGTTTGTGAATCCGAGACCAGATATACATTTAGCATGAAAAATTGAGTGGGAGAATGATCTTGTTCGAAAAACAGTGGTTGTGTGCGCCCAAGGCGACACGCCTGAGACGCGGACATGCCTTGTATTTTTCTAAAGAATTTTTATTTTAATTTGAGGGGAATTAAGGTCAATTTCCAACCCCTCCTAAGTTCAATAAACGAATGTAAGAGATCTTTTATATAAAGCCAAGTCCAAAGAATTTCTACCAACTAAGTTTTTTTATGAGTTGATACAAAGGTCAAATTCAAATGACCATACATCCTAAAGTATAATGATTTATGCAACCCATATGATAAAACATTGAAGATATTTGAATTAGCTTTCCAATGCATCCAATTTCACCTTCATCAGATTTTGGAGTAGAAAGTTATGACCATTTTACTAAGGACTAGCAGAGCTGTCCGAAAATCGCGACAACTCTGCATCGCGGACCCTTTCTAGATGAGATGAATGGCGTTTTCTTATTTTTATTTTGAGGGTACTTTTATCCTAAACCTTTGGGAGTCTATTTAAGGTCCCAAAATTCATAAAATGTCAGTTTTCATAATTAAAGCCCTCTCCTTCACTCCTAAACATAAAAACTCCAGAATCATCAAGAAAGTCATCAAGTTAGGATTTGCTTTCAAGATTCATCCTCAAGATAAGCTATTCTTCATAAATTTCAATCTACTCAACCCAAATTTCCTCGTCTATTCATGTTTCTCTAATGGAATCTTAAATCATAACCTAGACTTTCAATAAAATGAATTCAAGAATCCCAAGAAAGAATTTATTGATTCTTCTTCTTCTTCAAGAATTAGGATTCTTCATCAAGTACTTTAAAGATTCTAAATCAAGAATTCAAGAATCAAAGGATAAGCTCTTCAAACAATGTCTTTCCAAGTTCTTTCACTTTAAAAGAACTACCAACATGGAGGATTTTCTCCAAGAAAGCTAGTATTTATCAAATTTCGATGGTAATATCAACTTTCAGGTATGTAAGACTAAACTAAAGCATGAGATTGTTCTCTCATTGTCACGACTCAAGCCTAGGGCCTAGACGTGACTGGCGAATGGAGAACCTGAAGGAACCCCAAACAAGCCTCATAGCACATCATCACACATCCTTGGTCATGAAAACAATTATAATGATAATAAGAGATGAACGTAAACAAGGGCAATTGGGACTAAAGGTAAACTTCCATATCATAAACATCAAGAGACAATAGAGTGAAAGCTCATAGCATAGGTACATATCATGTCCAACAACACCTCTTCTACATATCGTACTAGCCACGTGGAGGAGGATGATGATCAAGCGGTATACTAATTCCTACATGGTGACATCATGTAGGCATAGAGTATGCGTTAGTACATTTGAATATACTAAGTATGTAGGATGCAATGCAACACTAGATAGGTATCATAATTGAAACGCTTAATTAGACAATAGATGAGCATATGACAATATGTCATGAATGGAATATGCTTGAATTAAATTATACTTTCATAGAACATAACATATGTGGAGGAGTGACCATTTCTTAGTGCAGTCCAAGGCCTATCACTCGCTTGGAGAGACGCATGAGGTACGAACCCATTCATGAGGTTGTTGATGTCCAAATCCCCCAATAGATTGATGGGTACAAACCCCCCGATATAGTTGATGGAGTATGAACCCCCTAACAAGGTTGATGGGTACAAACTCCCAACATGGTTGATGGATAGTCATACCCTACCACCCGTGGTGACTGGAGTACAAACCCCTTGATAGGTTGATGGGTACAAACCCCTAATAAGGTTGATGGATCATCGTACCCTATCACCCATGGTGACCAGAGTACAAACCCGCGATAGGTTATCAAGGTACAAACCCCTTGGCACGGTTACCCGACGCGCAACCCTTGAGTAGGGCATGGTCATAAGCCAACACTATATAGAATAATATCATTCATACATTCATTCCTCTTATCGTGATCTAGTCATCAAATCCATACATACATTTCATCATCATTCTATTATCATTTCACCATCATATAACCATCATGAAAATGCATGCATTTCATTATCATTCTTTCATCATATAGTCATCATATAGTCATTCAACTCATAAGACAAGTATTGAGCCCTCAATTCCTCAATAAGCCATAACCGAATATTTTATCAAATACTTAGGGGGTGTGTAGTGCTAATATAAAATGCAATTCAAGAATGAAATCATGCTAGTAAATTCAATGTAAAATCTACAATAGATACTTGGTAACACCCTCAAGCAAAATACGTCAAAATCCTTCATCAAATCTCGCAATAGATCTTAGATTCATAGCCCAAGAAATGGTAAAATAGTCACAATTTCATGAACATCAACATAGTGTGCGCTGATTTTCATAATAGATAAGACCAATAAGTAATTGAGTAAAAAGCTCTTGGGTATTATGAGTGAAAAGAACCCATGAAAGAAACCCACATACCTTAGCTTTGGAGATGAACTTGATGAAGATTGGAGATGGAGACTTGAAGCTTGTGAGAAAATTCTAAGATCCAAAGAGGGTTTTGAGACTTGAGTCTAGGAGTAAAATATTGGCTAAGTGTTTGAATGAGTGTTGGGGAATGTTTAGAGTGATATGAGGGTGAAAAATGGTTAAGTATAGGCATTAGGCCCAAGACTTAAAAGCCTTGGACCGCAAGAAAATAACTGGGTAGAATTTACACAGCTCCACATCTGGTCTGTGAAGTAGACCTATCGTGTAGGATGAATTTACACATGTCAGCGACGGAGGCGCGTCGCGGTGCCATCACGGATAGACATTGGATAAGCAAAATTGTGAAAATTGAAATTGCTAATCATTTGCTCTTAAATTAGGGTTAGACCCGTTTTCCACTCATAATGACCCCTGAACAAGAATATGAAGTTGGATTTTCAATTTTGCAAACGGATTTTGAAATATATAGTAATTACAATTTTGGGCACTTTCGAGGCACATTTTCGGGCACTTTTTGGGTCGTTTCAATATCTCCCCCTTGGGAACATTCATCCCTGAATGCCAAAGAAACATATATGAGAGACATAAATATGACAATTTCATCCCACATAAGAATGCAATAATTTCCTTAAACACCAATTTAAAATCTCATCATAAGTGTAAAATCATCATGAACTTAGTCAATTTAAACATAAATATATGCAATGACATGAGGGCTGAACATAATACTTGAGATCATATAAAAACTTAAATCAATACCTTAGGCTTGAGTGGAGTGGAAAAGGTAAGGATATTGTTTTTACATGTCCGTTTCGTCCTCCCAAGTAGCACTTTCAACTTGTTGATTCCTCCAAAGGACCTTAACGAAAGCGACCTCTTTGTTTCTTAATCTCTTCACTTGCCAATCCAAGATCTGAATCAGAACCTCTTCATAGGTCAAATTATCTTCAACAACACCCACAACATGAAGAGGCACAATGTCATTTGGATTATCTACACATTTCCTCAACATGGACACATGGAACACCGGATGAACTAAATCCATTTCTCTAGGCAATTCTAACTCATAAGCTAACTTGCCAACCCTTCTATCACCCTATAAGGACCCACATATCTTGGGCTCAACTTACCCTTCTTACCAAAATGGACCACACCCTTCATGGGTGACACCTTTAAGTAAACCAATCACCAACTTGGAATTCAAGATTCCTTCTCCTCATATCGGCATAACTTTTGGTGATTTTAGGCCGTTTTCAACCTTTCTCTAATCATCCTAACCTTCTCAAGAGCTTCCATAACCAGATCTGGTCCTATCAAAGCTATCTCACCCACCTCAAACCAACCAACCAGTGATCTACAACGTATCCCATAGAGAGCCTCAAATCGAACCATACCGATACTAGAATGATAACTATTATTGTAGGCAAACTTAATCCACGAAAGATGAACATCTTAACTACTTTTAAGCTCCAACACACATACTCTAAGCATATCCTTAAGGGTTTGGATGGTTCTCTCGGCTTGGCCATCCTTTTGAGGGTGGAAGGCCGTAGAAAGCTTAACTCTAGTACAAAGACTCCTTTCAAAGGACTCCCAAAAATGTGAAGTGAATTGTGCCCCATGATCCAATATGATGGACAAAGGAACCCCATTCAACCTTAACAAGTCATGAATGTACAACCTTGCATAATCTTCAACCTCATATGTGGTTTTAACCTGTAGAAAGTGAGCCAATTTTGTCATCCTATCAACCATAACCCAAATGGAATCAAAACCTTTTCTAGTCTTAGGCAACCCAACCATAAAATCCATATTTATCTCTTCCCACTTCCAAGTAGGGACCTCAATGTCTTGGGTTAGGCCACTCGGCCTTTGATGTTTGGCTTTGACTTGTTGACAACTATAACAATTGGAAATGAATTTGGCAATGTCCCTCTTCATGCCTCCCCACCAATACACATCTCTTAGTCCCTATACATTTTGGTGGAACCAGGGTGGATAGGATAAGAAGAGTTACGGGCCTTCATCAAGGATTCTCTCCCTCAACCTATCAACACAAGCCACACACAACCTACCTTGGTACCTAAGGGCACTATCTCCCCATTGGTAGAAAACCTCCACCTTGCCTTCTTTTACCAAGGCCTTCAATTCTAACAAGGAGGAATCAAGATCTTGGTTTTCCTTCACCTCCTCAACAAAGGAAGACCTAGAACCAGCAACAACAACATTAACCCCATTACCAACCTCTTCTAACCTAACTCCTAATCTAGCCAATCGATGCACTTCCCTAGCCATCTCCTTATGACCACCATCAACATGAGCTAGGCTACCCATAGACACTCTACTCAAAGCATCCGCCACCACATTTGCCTTACCAGGCTGGTAATGCACACTCATATCATAGTCCTTAATAAGTTCTCACCATCTCCTTTGCCTCAAGTTGAGATCCTTTTGAGTGAAGACATATTGGAGGCTCTTATGATTGGTGAACACATCAACATGCACCTCCTACAAGTAATGACGCCAAATCTTTAATGCAAACACAACGGCGGCTAACTCAAGATCATAGGTGGGGTAGTTCCTTTCATGCACTTTGAGTTGTCTAGAAGCATAGGCTATGACCTTACCATTTTGCATTAACACACAATACAAACTAACTCGGGAAGCATCATAATACATAAAAAAAATCCCTTAAGCCCATCTGGAAGTGACAATATAGAAGCGGACACAAGCTTATCTTTCAAGGTTTGGAAGCCCCTCTCACATTCATCGGTCCACAAAAACTTAACCTTCTTTTGAGTCAATTTTGTCATAGGGGAAGTAATAGAAAAGAACCCATTCACGAACCTCCGGTATAGCCCACTTAGCCCAAGAAATTCCTAATATCAGACGAGGTCAATGGTCTAGATCAATTTCTAATCACATCAGTCTTTTTAGGATCCACCTTTATACCATCCCCTGACACCACATGCCCTAGGAAAGAAACCTCTTTCAACCAAAATTCACACTTTTCATATTTAGCATACAATTTCTACTTTCTCAATCTTTGCAACACAACCCTAAAATGATCCTTATGCTCTTCCTCACCACGAGAATAGATCAAAATATCATCAATGAACACCACAACAAAAGAATCAAGATAGGGTATAAAGACCCTATTCATTAGGTCCAAAAAGATGGTTGGTGCATTGGTCAATCCAAAAGATATCACCTTAAAGTCATAATGGTCATATCTAGTCTGGAAGGCCGTCTTAAGAATATCATACTCACTCACTTTCACTTGATGATATTCGAATCGAAGATCAATCTTAGAGAAATGGCTAGCCCCTTGCAATTGGTCAAACAAATCATCCATCCTTGAAAGAGGATACCTATTCTTGATAGTGACCCTATTGAGTTGCCGGTAGTCAATACACATCCTAAGGGATCCATCATTCTTTTACACAAACAACACCAGAGTACCCCAATATGATGGGTTGGGTCTAATAAATCCCTTCTCCAACAAGTCTCTCAATTGTTCCTTCAATTCCTTCAACTACGTCGAGGCCATACAATAAGGTGGAATAGATATGGGTTGAGTATCGAGGAGGAGGTCTATGCCAAAGTCTATTTCTCTTTCGGGATGAACACTGGGAAGGTCATTTGGGAAAACATCAAGAAATGCATTTACAACCGGGATAGACTCTATGGGAAGGACTTTAGACTCCATACCCTAACCCTCACAAGATGGTAAAGACACTCTTTAGAGATCAACTTACAAGCTTTAATGCAAGAGAAGAGTCTACCCTTGACCACCACATCTTGACTTTCCCACTCAAGGATGGGTTTATTTGGAAATTAGAATTTGACCCTACAGGTTCTACAATCAATAGAAATATAGTATGCATGCAACCAATCCATCCTAAGAATAATATCAAAATCAACCATGTCTAACTCAACAAGATCACAAGGAAAGATTTTATGCAAGATGCAAATAGGACAACTTCTATAAGCTTTTTAGCAACAATAGATGCACTAATAGGAGTAAACACTCATATGACTCATGCAACAACTAAGGGTCAACATGGAACTTTTTGGCAACAAAGGGGTTAACAAAAGAAAAAGTAGCACCCGGATCAATCAATGCATACACATCAAAGTCAAAGATTTTAAACATACCAGTAACAATATCTAGAACTTCATCAACCCCCTGCCTCCCATGCAAAGCATAGAACCAGTTGTTGCTTGGGGCACTCTCTTGTTGTCTGCCTCTCCCCAAAGGAACCGCATTAGCACCTTGTGGATGAACCTCTTTGCCCTTGTTGCAATTTCGAGGGCAATCCACCTTTTTGTAACCCACCCCCCCACAACTAAAGCATGCATTAGTATCTCTCAAACATGGCCCCTTATAGCCCCTTCCACACCTAGGACATACCTCATTAGGAACCAGAACCCCAACACCTTGGGCCCTTGGAAAGTCATTGATAACCCTTCTTTGAAATGCATGAGTAGACCCTTGGTCTTTATGGAACCGAGCACCTATTTGGAACTTACCCTAAAAAGGGGCCCTTTTGGCCTCATGACTCCTCCTCTTACTCAATTTCTCTTCTTCCATTTGTTCGGCATAGGTCATCAAATGGGACAAGTTCATATCACCGATCAACATAGCGACAGACATTCTTCACTTACTAAGTCGGATACTCCCATCACAAATTTGTTCATTCTTTGACCTTCGATCGGCAACCAAGTAAGGAGCAAACTTTGAAAGTTTGGTTGAACTTGAGGGCATATTCCATCACACTCATTGACCCTTGTCACAACTTTATAAATTCCACCAATTTAGCTTCCCTATGCTCAGGAGGGAAAAACCGATTAAGGAATTCCACTTTGAACTCTTCCCAAACCACCACACAATCGACTCCCTTCTCTTCTTTCCATTGGTTGTACCATATTTATGCTGCCCCTTTTAGTTGGTAGGCTGCCAACTCCACTTTTTCTTCTGGTCTCACACCTATGATAGTCAATATCTTATAGACCTCATCAATGAACTCTTGAGGGTCCTCATCTACCTTTGACCCATAGTATTTCGGGGGATTCATTCACATGAATTCTCTCACCCGAGAAGCCGGTTTAGGAGGATAAGGGGCTTGGGCCCTTTGGTTGGCTTGATTAGCCACCACTTATACAAGCAAGGTGAGAGCATCCCTTAACTCTCCATTGGCCAGTTGTTCCTCGGGCGTGCGGGCTTGTCTTCCCCTCGTATTAGGCATAATCTAGCATAGAAAAGAAGAATTATTAGGGGGAAATCTTACTTCAACTCTATAGTATGACTTAGAATATGATGAAGGGAAACATTTCCTAAAATGTTTCATAGCCTATTACTCATAGTTATGGTGCACAACACAACTATGAATAAGAATCTAATCAAAGCGGTGTGTTGGACTCCGAAGATCTAACAACCTAGTGCTCTCATACTACCTTTGTCAATACCCAAATCTAGGGCCTAGACGTGATTGGCGAATGGGGAACCCGAAGTAACTAGAATGACACTAACAAATGAACCTAAACAAGGTCAATTGGGACTAAGGGTAAACTTCCATATCATAAACATCAAGAGATAATAGAGTCAAAGTTGATAGTATAGGTACATATCATATCCAACAACGCCTCTACTACATAGATAAGAGCGGGGGCCAAGACAAAACAACCGGGCTCATCTTCATAGTCAATACATAAGTCAAAGAGAAAAGTCTTAATACATAGCAAGAGATCATAAGTAACGTCCCCAGAATAGAGGACTCACCAACAAGCTTGACAAAAATCGTATTAGCCATGTGGAGGAGGATGATGATCAAGCAGTACATCGGTTCCTACATGATGACATCATGTAGGTATAGAGTATGCGTTAGTCCATTTGAATGTACTTGATATGTAAAATACAATGCAATAATAAATAGGTATCATAATCAAAATGCTTAATTAGACAATAAATGAGCATATGGCAATATGTCATGAATGGAAGATGTTTGAAATAAATAATACTTTCATAGAACATAATGTATGTTGATGGAGTGACCATTTCTTAGTACAATCCAATACCTATCATCCTCTTGGAGAGGCACATGATGTAAGAACCCCTTTACAAACCCCCAATGGGTTGATGGAAATAAACCCTCTAACATGGTTGATGGAGTACGAACCCCCCAAGGAGGTTGAGGGTTATAAACCCCCAATATTTTGATGGATAGTCACATCTTACCACCCGTGGTGACCAGAGTACACACACCCTGATAGGTTAATAGATACAAACCTCCAACAAGGTTGATAGATCATCGCACCCTACCACAAATGGTGACCGAAGTACAAACCCTCGATAGGTTATCAAGGTACGAATCTGTTGACATGGTTACCCAACGAGTAACCCCTGAGTAGGGCATGGTCACAAGCCAACACTATAGAGAATAATATCATTTATACATTCATCTGTCTCATTGTCATCTAGTCATCATATCCATACATATATTTCATCATCATTCTATTCTCATTTTGCCATCATATAACCATCATAATGTACATGCATTTCATCATCATTCTTTCATCATATAACCATCATATAGTCATTCAACTCATAAGACAAGCATTGAGCCCTCAACTCCTCAATAAGCCATAACCGAATATTTTATCAAACACTTAAAAGGATGCATAGTGCTAGTATAAAACCATGCAATTCAACAGTGAAATCATGCTAGTAAGTTCAATGTAAAACCTTCAATAGATACTTGGTAACACCCTTAAGCAAAATACATCAAAACCATTCATCAAATCTCGCAATAGATCTTAGATTCATAGCCTAAAATATGGTAAAATAGTCAAAATTTCATGAACCTCAACATAGTGTGCAGTGATTTTCATAATAGATAAGACCCATGAATAATTTAATTTTAAATCATGTAATTTTGAGTAAAAAGAGCTTGGGTATCATGGATGAAAGGAACCCATGAAATAAAACAACATACCTTAGCTTTGGAGATGAACTTGATGAAGATTGGAGATGGGGACTTGAAGCTTGAGAGGAAATCCTTAGATCCGAAGAGGATTTTGAGACTTGAGTCTAGGAGTAAATTATTGGCTAAGTATTTGAATGAGTGTTGGAGAATGTTTAGAGTGATGTGGTGGTGAAAAATAGTTAAGTATATCCATTTTTACGTTTAGGAATACTTAGGCCCAAGACTAAAAGCCTTGGACTGCAAGAAAATAACTGGGCAGAATTTACACAAGTCCGCGTATGGTCCGTGACGTGAACCTGTCATGGAGGCTGATATGTTCGTGGTGGAGGTGCGTCACGGTGACATTGCGGACAAAAACTGGATAAGCAAACTTGTGAAAATTGAAATTGCTAATCATTTGCTCTTAAATTGGGGTTAGACCCATTTTCCACTCAAAATGACCCCCTGAACAAGAATATGAAGTTGGATTTTTGATTAATGAATTTTGAAACATATAGAAATTACGATTCTAGACACTTTTGAGGCACATATTGAGCACATTTTGGGGTCATTTCACTCAAGTTCTCCATAGACGGTCTTAGATGAGAGTTGAAGGTTCTTTAGTCTACAAGCATGATTCTTGATTATTTTCTTAAGAAATCATATTTACTACATGTACTTTCATGTGATCATCATAAACATATTTTCTTGAATTGATTATTTTTTATGAGATATTATACAAACCCTATAGGTTAACTTTTTAAAGCATGCATGAATGAACCTAGGGGCGGAGTCTAGAGCCTTGAATTGAGTATGTTGATAGAGATCATGATATGAGTATGAGGTTGAGTTATTTGAGCTTGATGATCCTATGAGTCTTCATAATTGAGTTCTTGAGTTCTGTCCAAAGGACTTCTTCTAATTGATGACCTGAGTCCTTGAGTTCTTAAATGATAATTGAGTTCATTAAGATGAGTTAAAGTCCATGAAATAATAGAGAACGCCTTGAGTTTGAGTTGACGTGATGATGAGTGTCTCCATGAGACCAATTGAGAAGACGAGTGACTCCATAAGGCTACTTGAGATGGTGATGATGAGTTCTTTGAGCATTAAGTCTTGGGAGGAGTATCCAGCACCAAAATGAGTAAGTGTGAGTCCCACTTGCACCCATTACCTATGCTGTCCTAGTATAGGAGAGGATTGAACCATTACATCTCTTGATCCCCTCTTGAGTTTACATCCCTGAAACGATATAGGATTGCTTGTGGATCATATTTATTCCTTTATTGACAAGTACAAAAAGGCTCTGGAAACATCAGCGTGATTGTTGTACAACCCCTAGCTCATAAGTGGTTGTTGTCGGTTAAGAGAGACTCCTAGAAAGTTCCCAAATTGAGTAATCCGAGTCGAGATGAGATGAGATGAGATGAGATGTGATAAGATTAGTTGAGATGAGTCCTTCTGAGATGAGTTGTTTGGTTGATGGGTCATTTGTCTACTCTTTATTCTTGCTTTAGATAGACATTTGACATATTGATTAGTTTCTATACTGAGTTGATTGTTATTTCTATATTGTTCTACCTGTTTCAATTTTATTCAGCTATTTTACCTACCAGGACATTCCACGTACTGATGTCCCCTTTTAGATTGCATCATTTCATGATGTAGATAGAAGATTTGAATATCGTCAACAGGCAAACAGTTGGGGATTTGAGACATTCAGCTTATTGGTGATCCTCCCCTAGTTCGGAGGATATATTTATTTCATCTTACTTTAGAGTTAGATTTGATTAGCTTTATTTTGATTGAGTTAGCCATGGGTTTGTCATTAGCATCACTTGATAGCGATAGAGGTTCATTGACACCATTTGATAGTAATAGAGGCTTCAAAGACTAGAGTTAGATGTTGATGTTAAGACTTGTTAAACTAGTATCTTTCTACTAGCCTTTCCATTATAAGATTATTTTGAGACAAGATGACATATGCTCATTTACTTCCTTATGTCTTCCACTGATTAGTAGAATGTATGAATAAATGAATATGATGAGGCCAATTGGTTCATCTAGGGACTAGCAATAGTATATGAGTGCCCGTTATGTCGAGGGTACTCTCCGAGGCATGACAAACTAGGTATCAAAGAACAGAGTTCAAGTGTCCTAGAGAGTCTATGAAGCCGTGTCTAGTAGAGTCTTGTTTATGGGTGTGTTTTGCACCTCATTTTATAAGCAAGATGCTATATAACATTAGGATGTTACACTTATTTCATGATCTTAATCATGCGATAGAGCTTTTCTCTAAGAAGCCTATGATGATTCGTGCATTGCTCTAAACCTTTTGACTATGCCTCGTCCACAAAGTCATACAGATAGTAATGTTCAAACTCTTACCGATACGATCCCCTGCGATAAAGTAATCAAAATGGTAGAGAGATTGCACCAGGCTTGAGAGAAGTCGACTAGTGTGTTAAGTTGATTGACGAGAAAGAATGCACTATTACTCATATGAATCGTGCATTGGAGTTAGCTGTAGATGTACCCAGACCCTCTTATTCAAAAATTGCTTCTAATGTTACCCATGAGACATAAACTTACATCTCTAAAGAGTTTAATGTTACCACCTATGAGTAAGATGTGAGGTCTTATACCACCCTGAGTATAGCTGTCATTCTAGAGCTAGAATGATGACGATATAAGGAAAAGGACGAGATAGTACGAGTAATAGTTGATTTGGGGCTTGTAATTAGAGATATATACCTATTAGGTAAGTAATGAGATGATGAGTCGATTGCCTTAAGTTTGATGAAAAAGTGATAAGTACCCTATGATTGTTATGATGACGTAGAGAGAGAGAGAGAGAGAGAGAGAGAGAGAGAGAGAGAGTTAGTGTCAAGATATGATAAAGCGTGCTCAAGTAGAAGGAAGTCATGTTGATGAGTTGTAGAATTTATACTATTGAGGGTGAAGTGTAGATGTTGAATAGTGGAAAAGAGTGCTTTCAATGTGATAGATCTAAATTAGGCTTATGAATTTTAAGTGAGAGTTCGTGAGATTCATTGAGCTATGAACCTTAATCAGATAAGGAGATATGATTGAACAGGTAAGTGTTATTGAATTGTAAGGAAAGTGATGCTATGGGCAGAGTATAAGTGTCCCTTAGGTAAGAAGAGTGAAATGAGGATAGCTCAATAGATAAGAAGAAACTTGAGATGTGTACCCATAATTGTGTAAAGATGTGTGAAGTTCTAAGCTATGACTACTATAAGAATCTAGATAGTATATTTGAGTTGTCAAGATGGAGTAGGAGGTAAGCATTCCTTGTCATCTTGAGAAACTAAGTTGATTGAGACATATGGATAGACGATGATCAGTTTTTCCATTATAATCTAAGTCTCATACAAATGAGTTTATGAGAGCATAGAAGTTGAGGGTTAGTAGGCAAATGAATAGGGTAGATTGTAAGAGTTCTGGGAAGTGGTTATGTATGCCACCATAGCATCAAATATAGAGAAGATTTTCATAGTGTCACGACCCAAAATGAGATCATAAATACAGAACTAATAAATTTTCACATCCGAAGATAAAATACATTTAAAAAAGAAAAACTCAATAGATAAAATTATATCCCAGAACCTGGTGTCACAAATGTAAAGAACATCTAAATACATAATTATTGATGAAATAAGTACATCTCAGTTTTCGAATAAATATAAGACTTAATAACTAAGATAGAATCCAATGGCAACTCGAAGCTCTGAGTCTCACCATTATATCTAATATGAACCGACTACACAAACAAATTAACTACCGCATGGATAATCCTGACGAGAGTCTATGGGGGAGAAAGAAGTAGGGGTGGGTACACATAATATATACGCAGTAGATTTAACCGACTGGGAATTAGAAATTCAATAAACTATGAAACAATTTATGAATGCCTCCTCCTGCAACAAAAAAACCAATCTGGCATCGGTTTTGCCAATTTATATAGAAAGGCATGGATAAAGTAGACATATAATATTGATTAAGCCAATACAAAACCACCACAAGTAATACAATGATATGCTATGCAATGTAATGTAAGGTGGAATCAAGACTGTCGCACAACCTGTCTTATACAATCTCAATATATCAATTACCTTTCCACCTAATTGGTGGTCAAGGACTTATGATAATAATCTTCCTGTATCAATTACCTTGCCACCTAAGTGAGTGTAGTCAAGGACTTATGATATGAATCACAATGTATCAACTACCTTGCCACCTAGTGAGCATAGTCAAGGACTCATGATACGAGTCACAATGTATCAACTACCTTGCCACTTATGTGAGCATGGTCAAGGACTCATGATACGAGTCACCATTCATGAATTTCCAAAATATCATGACATTTAGTATGAGGATGCATGCAATCAAGACACAATTATAGATGCAATATTTCTCTCAATAAGTACAAATATTATCAAAGTTCTCCAAGTTAGCAAAATATATTCACCCTTTTTTTTTGTATATTTCGGGATATTGTTCCCTTTAAAATTATCCGCCACGATTTAAAAATTATCATTTTCCATCTTAGTCATGATTCTTCAACTTTATGCCCAAGGTTATGTGAAAAATACATATTTTCGGTCATCATTTGTCTCATACTTAATACTTTTATTTATACTTTTCGAGCATAAATTTTGTGAGTTGTACTAGATAGTGCAATTAACTTATAAGATTAATTTGACACGAAAATCAAGAGATTTGGAGCTAAAATGAATTAAAAGTAAAAGATTATACAAGAAAATTTAGGCAGGTAGCTTAATAGATTAAAGTGAATATTGTATTATTATTTATTACCCTTTACATATTTGTATTATATAAGCCACAAATAGTGAAAGGCATTGCGACATAAATAAATTATATGCATATGTATTATTTTTTTCTTTAAAGTAACAAGAATGTTAACTTCGGACACATGCTATAAAATAATTGGATTTTGTTTGTCCCTACAAACAGTTGTATCCCAACTTCAAGTTTATATAATACATAAAAATTAAAGTAATATGCTACCTATTATGCGTGTTCACTCTTTCTTTTCCCATGAAACACGTGCACTACCTCTTAATCTTATCTTTGGCCATATAAATTTCCGTTCAATTTTTGGTTTGATTTTCAATTGGTTTGTATTCAATTATTTTATTTTAGGATCCCTAAAAAATTTGAACAAACTGCTGAGTAATGTTTTGCTTCATAATTAAAACTTATTAACAACTCAACAATTTGTTAGGATTCTCATGCTTCCAAGAATAACCGTATATATAATTAAAGTTTTTCCCATGGATATTATAAGGAAATTTTCAGCTCATTTAATAAATTATAACATGCGAATGTTTAGTAACTCAATCTCAATCTTAAAAAAAGATAGGCAAACCTTCCTCAATACCGGAACTACACTCGTACAATTCTACTAGATGGACAAATCTCGAATTCAACTCCTGATATGATAACTCTCGCAATTAGTCTCAAAGCTACACAAAATAATTAACATCTCCCTTCAACTAGTAAAACTCCCAAAATAATTAGTTTTTGTTCACTCCTTTTCTCTTCCTACCTGCTATACAAACAATAG
>JAOTQR010023412.1:0-16857 GCA_025774065.1 Solanum ossicruentum
AATTTAAAATATACTTCAATCCCAACAATTTTTCCCGAATTAATAATTGACCGCTAAGTGATTACGGGGTCTAACAATTATGAAGTAATTGAAGTAGATATGTCAATAACAAGGTTGAAAAGATTAAATTAAAAAGTTCACGAAGTATTTTTTATTGGCCCCATATAATAAAAGAGAAGAAGTATGCAACTGAAGTAGGTAGGACAATTGGAAGCTGCTCAAGCAGGCAGCTATGACAAGAAGTTGCTGCCTTATTCTCTTATTAATAAGTAGTAAAGTAATTATGGAACATCGATAGATTTTTCCTATATATTTTTTAAGATATTGTAAAATTACAATTGAAGCAGCTAAAGAAATATTATGAAGTCGTTGAAGCAGACACATCAATATACAACTACTTTGAAAAGATTAAATTAAAAAGGCCACAAATTTTTTTTTGTTGGCTTACCGGAAGCCGCGATATAAATTATTTTTTAGTCTCAATTTATGTGACATCGATAGATTTTTTCCTATTTATTTTAGAATATATCGTAAAATTATAATTGAAACAACTAATAAATATTATGAAGTTGTAGAAGCTGCATGTCAATACACAACTGCCCTGAAAATATTAAATTAAAAAGCCCACAAATTATTTTTTATTGGCTCACCAGAGGCTGCAATATAAATTATTTTTTAGTCTTAATTTATGTAATATCAATAGATTTTTTTATCTATGTTTCAAAAATTATTGTAAAATTATAATTGAAATAGCTAAAAAAATATTATGAAATAATTGAAGCAGACACGTCAATACATAACTGTCTTGAAAAAATTAAATTAAAAAGTCCACGATATTTTTTATTGGCTCCATATAATAAAGAAGAAGAAGCAGATAACTGAAGCATGCAGGACAATCGGAAGCTGCTGAAGTAGGCAGCTACGACCAACTGCTGTCTTATTCTCTTATTAATAAAACTAGTAAAAATGCCTGGGCTTACTAAATATGTTTGATTGTTTTTACACGTTTATTCTTAACATTAAATTTAAATTTAAAATATGATATCTTATTTGTTTGGTTTGTTTGTCCTTTTTTTTGTTTATCACAAAAAGAATGTCTCTTTCTCCATCTTTTTCTTTGAAACTTTTAAAATTTAACTTTTCATAAGATGTGTTACTAAACGAGCAGAAGCAGACAACTCAAGTAGGTAGGTTGACGAAGAGTTGTCTACTTTGAAAGGTTATGATTGATTTGGTGGTAAGGAACCACCACTTATATAAAATGCCTTGTTAGAGATAATATTATAAAAATTATAGTCAATACAGCTAAAGAAATACAATCAAGCAACTGAAGCAGACGCGTCAATAAGCAACTATCATAAAAAAATAATTAAAAAGTTCACAAAATATTTTTGTAGGCCCTATATGATAAAGTGACAGAAGCAAGCAAGTCGATGAAGAGCTGCCTGCTTTGAAAGGTTATGATTGGTTTGGTGGTAAGGAACTACTATATGATAAAAGAGTAGAAGCAGGCTTGGACCCGTTAATAAGCAACTCTTAAAAAGATTTAATTAAAAAGTTCACGAAATATTTTTATGTGCACCATATGATAAAGGAATAGGAGCAGACAACTCAAGCACAACACATCGACAGAGAGCTTCCAGCTTCGGAGGATTCTGATTGGTTTAATTTGAAACTGGTAAAATATTTGTATGGCACCATATGATAAAGGAAGGTTGTGATTGATTTGGTGGTAAGAAACCACTATATGATAAAAGAGTAGAAGTAGGCTTGGACCCATTAATAAGCAGTTGTTAAAAAGATTTAATTAAAAAGTTCACGAAATATTTTCATGAGCCCCATATGATAAAGGAATATGAGCAGGCAGCTCAAGCAAGCACATCGACGGAAAGCTACCTACTTCGGAGGATTATGATTGGTTTAATTTAGAAGTGGTAAAATACTTTTATGACACTATATGATAAAGGAATAGAAGTAGGTAGCTCAAGTAAGTACGTCGACAAAGAGCTGCTTGCTTTAGAGGATTCTGATTGGTTTGGAGGTGGTGAAATATTTTTGTAGGCCTCATATGATGAAGCAGGCAGGTCAAGTACTCCTAAGCAGGTCGCTCAAACAGGCAGGCATGGAAGATTTTGATTAGTTTGGTGGTCGTACATGAACATGTCAATAAGTAGCTGCTAAAAAGATTTAATTGAAAAGTACATGAAATATTTTTATGGGCCCTATATGCTAAAGGAGTAAAAGCAGACAGCTCAAATAGACACAACATGAAAGATTTTGATTGGTTTGGTGATCGTACCTGGAGACTTCAATAAGCAACCCTCAAAAAGATTTAATCAAAAAATACACGAAATATTTTTATGACCCCCACATGATAAAGGAATAGAAGCAAGCAGCTCAAGCAAGAATGTCGACAGAGAACCGCCTGCTTTAGAGGATTCTGATTGATTTAATTTGGCGATGATAAAATATTTTTATGAGCCCCATATGATGAAGGAATAGAGGCAGGCAGTTCAAGCAAGCATGTCGATGAAGAGCTGCCTGCTTTAAAGGATTCTGATTGATTTTGATGGTGGCAAAGGGCCAACTCCCACTTATTTATATAAAAGTAAAATCCATTAAGTTTATTTATATATTAATTTAAAACTGAGCAGTCAAAGTCATTTATACTTTTAAATTTATTTTTTTTAAAAAATTTAAAATTGATCAGACAAAATCATTTATACCTCTGAATTTTATTTTAAAATTTAAGCTACTTCCCCAACCTTAAGTAATCATTCTCCCTCCTTTCTCTAAATTGACTTTTTCGAGTGTATATTCTGTTCTTACATTATCAATCTCTATTTTATATTTCTTTTAAGAGTCATGATTTTATTTTATTTTTTAACCTATTTAATAAAATTTTCATTAATAGAATATTGATTTCATCCAAAAAGAAAAGAATAAAATATTGATTGATATATAATTTAATGTCATTCTATAATAAAATAAATGAACAAAGTTTAGAAAAATGTTATTAATTTTAACGAAATCTATATTATGATAATCTCATAAATATATTTTGATGCAAGTAATAAAAATAATTAATAAAAAGAAAGATATTTCATAGTAATTTCTTAAAAGATTATCTATTTATATTGTAAAATAAGATTTTAAATTATAGTTCAAACAATATTTTATTAATGACAATCAAAAATCATTGATAAACATAATTACATACACATGACCTCTTAACTTGAATTTATGTAATATCTCAGTAGTTGCAAACTCGAAATAAAGATAAAAGTTCACGAAAAGGTTTTTTGGTGTAACTTTCATGAAATCTATTTACGAAACGTAAAACATTCTACAAGTCATAGAGGAGGTTTGTGGAGTGTTCTGAAAGCCTGGGAAAATTTTGGATCTTTAAGTGATTTCTAGAAACAAGATAAACAAGCCGCACAAGAAACTACTACTCATAGAAAAGGAGTCATAGAAGGGGCCCCAGATTTTGGAAAAGAATAACTCCTCAGTGCATTTTGTACAAGTTAACAAGATGGATCATGGTTGCTTTTACAGGATGTAGAAGTGGTTCATAAAACACCACCAATAATTATAAAATTTTTGAGAATATGATTAGTTCTTGAGAGGAAATTACAAATCATCATCGTAGGATTTACGGTGCATACTTTGTAGTTGTGGATTGAGAGTCAAATTTAAATAGTTGCACGATTTTTCTACGAACATGTAAGATGGTTCGTGAATTTTTTTAAGGGTCATAGATTCGTTTCATGGTTTGAGATTCTGAGATTAAAATTTTGGGTCAAATCCTATGACATCGTACATGAAACCAGAGATTGTAGGTGACTCTCATAGTCATGTTTGATAATTAATTTTTAAGCGTTATTTAAGTATTGCCCATCCTTGTAACTTCCATACTACATCGTTTGAGAATATTTTAAGTGAGATTTAGGGGTTTCAATTAACCTAGTCTCTCATTCACTCAACTCCCATCTCAATTTAGAAATTCTCCCTCTAGAAACTTCCTCCAAGGCAAGACCATGGTCAAGATAGGATTCTTCAATTCATGCCACTAAATTTAAGATTTTCTTTAAGGATTTTACTCTGGGTATATGAGTATTTATTGATAGACTCCTTCTATCCATGATGCTTAAAGAATTCTTATCTTTTTTATATCAATTTCAATTTTGAAAATTGAGATTTTAATGATATGTAATATTATTTTCATGTTACACATTGTGTGCTCTTTGCATCTTGGTGTTGTATTTTTTTTTTTTGATTTTTTATATTTTTATAGATGTAACACTCCTTAAGTCATTTCACCTAGTTGATTGTAAATACCTAGAAGGAGTTGAGAAAAACAACTGGAAAAATCACTGGGGAAAAGACCACGAAGGCTATTTACGACCCGTAGTATGATCCATGGTCTGTAGATGAGTTCTCGTAGGTCACCCAACTAACATGGTCAGATTTTCTAAGTATGAGGCTCTTGTAAGAGGTACCCTACGGACTGTATAAAATTTCACGACTCGTAGATTTTGTTTCATGGCTTGTTGGTTAAAAAATTAACTTTTTTGGATGTTTTACGAGTTATCAGATGGTCCATCATATGTGTTATGGCTCATAAGTCATTTCGTAGGTTGAAGTTTCAGAGAACCAAATTTTTTGAACCTTGGAAGCACAAGTTGTCAGACGACCCATAAGTTAACTTACGTCCTGTAAAAATAGGTTTCATAAGTTTCATGTCAATTTACAACAATCAAAAATTCCTGGACACCCACACCAACTGAGGCCACCTGTGAGTAGGTGGAACTACGGCCTATAGACAAAGTTTCATAGTTCTTGTCGGCAGTTTTAGGAGGGGTATTCTTGTCTTTTCCTAACCTCTTTTTCATTAATTACTACGATATTTTAGACTTAAGTCTTATATTATCACCCTATGTGTATTATCCCTTAATACACACTTAGGAATTCTTGAGAGGATCAGAGAAGGGAGAAAAACGAAGGTTAGTTCAAACGTGAGGATCATCAGAGGATTGGCCTTCTTCAAATTTCTAGGTATGTAAGGATACTTAAAGTGTCTAATATATCTTATGTGTGGAGCATGATTGATATGATATTAACTGACCATATAAGTGAGAGTCTTGCGTGATGTGAGTTGGGGTCTTGAGTTGAGTTGCATGAATGATAATCTTGAGTTACTAAGCTATTGAGAAATTGAGTTGAGCTGTTTTGAGATGAGTCAACGAGATGAGTTGAGTTGAGTTGAGTTGCATGAGCATATTTTAGTCTTGGAAGAAGTATTAAGCACCGAGTTGGGTAAGAGGATAATACCCCAAATCTATGTTGCCAGTATAGTTAACTTTGGCAACTCATGTCCCAAAACAAGGACATTCTCTTTGGATCCGAGAGAGAGAGAGAGAGAGGGGTTGGTGCCCTTTACCTTGACAAGTTTAGAATGGGCATGATAATGATGTCAACTTCATTATGCATCACTAAAATCATGGTGGTGGGAGTTATGTTAATTAGAGAAACTTTCAAGCAACACTTGACTGAGCATAGTATATTTTAAACTAAGCTGCAGGAAAACTAAGTCTCTTTCCAAACTATGATTTTTAAACATTAAACTTGCATTATTTATTGAGTCAAGTTATGCGCTGCTGGGTTGAGTCTTGAGTTGAGTCAATTGTTTTGAGTCTGAGCTTTATCTATTTCCTTGAGCCATTTTACATACGAGTATATTTCATGTACTAACTTCTGTCTAGGCTTGCATTGTTAATGATACAAATAAAGGTTATAGCGGACTTCAGCAGATGCACCGTTGAGGTTCAGTTTCTATGCTTGCAGAGTTGGTAAGCGCTCCTTGCTTTCCAGAGGGGCCCTTTTATTCTTCTATTGAGTATTTGTTTTTCTTTAAGTTGGGTAGAAATGGCCTGCCATGGTACCATCTAGATGTTTAGAGGTAGAGGCTTCATAGATTTCGAATAAAGGATTTTTGAGTGTTTTTAACTTCCCAAACTTGGTCATTGGAGATTATATCATAAGAGCTTTATTAATTCATTGATGTCCTATATTTGAGTAGTTCTTTTCACTATCAAGTAAGGTGTGATGATGAGATCAGGTAGTTCTCTTGGAGAATTAGCAATGATTCTTCAAGTGCCATCCATTCCTGGGGTACCTCCCGGGGCATGACAAACTTGATATCAGAGCACATAGTTCAAATGTCCTAGGGAGTCTATGAAGCCGTGTCTAGTAGAGTCTTGTTTATGAGTGTGTTATGCACCATAATTTATAAATAGGAGTCTATAGGACATTAAGAATTGTTAGCCTTTTCTAGTATTCTGAGTTCATGAGATAGAGTTATACTCTATAAAACTCCTTTCAAGCTCATGCGTTGCGCGTTTGCATATCATGCCTCCTAATCATACCTTCACTAAAAGAAGTACCCTAATTGATAATACAGAGAACCCAACCCCAGCAATGCCTACTTAGATGGAAACGAGGGGTCAAGGTCGACCAGCCAGAGCAACTGATGTTCCACAGGCACCTACTGCTCCACCTGCTCCTACTGCAAAGGTTGATTTTAGAGGAGCTATCACCATGCTCAATCACCTGGTAGCTGCTCATAGTGGGAATCAGAGTTTAGAGCCTCCTAGTTCTAACTCCCAAGAGCCAACTACTATAAATAGACTTAGGGATTTTCTAAGGATGAACCCGCCAATTCTGTCTCATTAATGCAATTCTGAGGGTCCTCCTCAACCTTTGACCCCATGAAGATTGGTGGGTTCAACAAGTGTGGCTAAGTGGGTCATTTTCAGACAGAATGTCTATTATGGAGCAACAAGGCTGATCACGCCCAATTTACACCTCTCTTTTGGAGGATAAAATGGTTATTATCAAATATAAAACCTAACCAAGGTTAGGGTCAAATCCCACAGAGAATACGAAGACTTCCAAATTGATTCACTAATAAATAACTCAAGTATTAACTAACTCAATTTCCCAAAATAAGGGGGGGGGGGTTGCAATGATTGATAAGAAATTAAACTAAACTAACTAAAACAAGAGACAATCAATAATAGAGAGCAACTTGGTAATTATGTTCCCCATGATTCACTAACTCAATATCTGCGGATAACCCAATTCTCGACTATACTCCCCATGATTCACTAACTCAATATCCCCGGATAACCCAATTCTCAACTAGAGTATATCATGTAGGATGATAATTTAAGTTCATCGAGCCCTTTGGACAAAGGTAAGAGGCGAATTTCAGTATGTGACTTGACCCATCTCCATAGTGTATAATACTAACCATTTTCCATAGTCCCAGTCAACCTCCCCTTGGTCTAGTTTGATTGATTAGATGAGAACACATCATCGAATCCTGTTAACCGATCTCTTTTCCTATTTATTACCACCTGGAACGGGAAGGTAACACTAGGCAAGTTCTAATGTTTGCCACCACTAGAAAATATGCAAAACGAAGAGAATTAATTAATACATGTAAATACCAATTCCAAGAATTGCAAATTACTCGGGCTTATTTGCTTAGATCTTCATGGTTCCTACAACCCCAAGTTATGGATTTAGCTATTCAAGCTATGGGTAGATTAAGAAATCATGAATTGAGAAAACATAATTAATCACTTACCCAATTGGATTGAAGAACAAACAAACTTAAATTGTATTGAGAATCATAAGATTGAAAGATAAAATAAATCCACAAGTGTATTCTCCTCTCCAATATTTTGTCTCCAAGTATAAAACCCTAAAAAGCACTCTAATGACGTCCTATCTACTATGTTCTCTGAATAATGACTTAAAAATTATTATTTATGGTGTTTACAAACAAGTCCTAAAAAATTAGAAAAATTGGTTGACGACTTTATACGACAGGCCTTTATGACTCGCAATTGGATTTACGAGTCATAATCAGGGTCTCGTGTTCAATATCTTGAATCTTGGACTTCACTGCTACAAATCAACTTTATGCGTCGTAGATTGATTTATGGCTCGTATTGCACATAGACTTCACCTGTAACATCTGGTCCTTCTCTGAAAATCTTCATGAATCCCCTCTATACAATTCGTAGAGTGATCTATGACTCATATAGAGTCTCGCATGGTTGAATTTCAGACTTTCATCCTTCACTGGAAATCTTCAAAAAACTACCTCTATGATTCGTAGAAGGCTCTATGATTCGTAGAGGGTCTCATAAACCCTCAAACACCAGAATAGTCTACAATTTTTTCCAAAATCATGTCAACCTGCTTTCCTGCAAAAACTACCCACAAAAACACATAAAAATCATAAATGCGCTTTAAGAACATACAAAATCCTAAATTTTAAGCATCAAATGTGCTATATTTTGACATCACATCAACACCCTCAACTTAAAACTGTTTCTTGTCCTCAAGAGATGACTCAATCTGTATAGATAAAATAACAACACACAGACCTCAACTCAATGGCATACATCACATACAAGTCAAATTCAGGTACCCACACCAACTTTTCAAACAAAGATCTGATAGCTATTTAGCAAACCAAAACACACTAGTGCATTTGACAACACAACTGTGACAAGCAAAGAATATCAACAATCCACAATCACTGAACAAGTCAAATGCTAACAATGCAATGCAAGTGCCTCATAGAAATAAGTCCCATTTTTGACATTCAATGATGACTTCGAATTTGGCTTTGGAACTGTGCAAACACACTCACTCTCATAAAAGATTTTCATGCATAATGACTAATACCATAGGCTTGCCCATATACTCATGACTCGGATTTTCAACCAACTGGACTAGGATCACTTTAGGACTTTTTAAGCTTGTAATATAGGCTCAGGGCGCTTTGGTATGACATTTTGGAAAAATAGTGACTAAAAACCATCCTTGAACTATGTTATTGATCACTTTCACCTTACCAACTCGAATATTTTCACCTTATCCTCCCTTTTTTCACATTCAAGCTTTTTTGAGTATTTTCTTCTCATTTTTCAGCTTTTGTCTCATTTTTACACTTTATTTTTCTTTTAATCTTAATCTAAGGCATTATTTTCTTTTTTCTTGCACCTGGTATATGATTTGCTTCTTTTTCTCCTTATTCCCAACTCACCACCTTATTTTTGTGACTATACCTATACACCGGCCACCATCAACTTAGGCTTTTAGCCTATATTGAAGTACTCAATATCTATTCCCTTAACCAGGGCCACTTTTGATAGCACCCTCAACTTAGGCTTTTTACCTCAATCAAGATTCAAAATGCTCAAGGACAGACCAGGGCCAATCTCAAGTTTTTTCACTAGACAAGGTTCGGCTAATTAGGTGATTTAGAAAGAATTGGTTCATGTAAGGCTCAAATATTTGGAACAAGGGATAAACATTAGTTGGTTGGTTATTTGAGGCTAAAATGGACTAATTTAAAGAACAAAGGTCTAAGATCCCTTCCTAGTCCATTTAATCTACAATCTAACTTAGAGTAACAGAGCAAGTTCTGAATTAGCACAAAATGCATGAATTTATCAAAATAAGCTCACATTCACTTGGCATTGCAGTACATTATCAACAAGCAACTCATTGATCATCCTTTATGTATCAATTTACCCTCACTTATCAGAACAACTATTGTCAAACACCCAAACATGCATGGTTGCCATTTAACTTCTAATCAAAAATTTTTGGTGGGTACCAATTTTCAAAACAAAACATAAAAACATGTTGTGTGCCTTAAGTATTAGTAATATATGCTACACAAATTATCTAAACATCCTAAACGTGTGGGTTTGACATAAATTAAATATCCACGAGGAAAAAGAACACAGACAAAAAAAACCTCGGGATCAAAATTTTGGGTAGTTATGGACCACAAGCTACTCAAACTTCACCAAGGCCCATAACTATGCACACCCCATTGAAAAAGTTGTGCATTGTCCTCAATGCACCAAACCAATCAAAAATAGAAAAAGTAGGGTTAAAAAAACATACTTCGATGCCTAAGAGTTATAGTCCATCTTGGGTTGCCTCCCAAGCAGTGTTTGATTTATGGTCCTGACACGATATAGTTATCATGACTACTCAGACTTTCTCAAGATCCCATTCTTCAATTGTTTTGATTTTTTCCACATTTTCAAGGTATGGCTTGACTCTTTGGTCATCTACTTTGGAAGTACCTCCATTTTGTCTCTCCAATTCAATGGCCCCATGATCAAAGATGCATGCTACCCTAAAGGGTCCCAACCATATAGATTTACGCTTCTCGGGGAATAACTTTAGTCTGGAATTGAATAGTAGAACTAAGTCCCCTGGTGTGAATTGGCGATTTTCTATGCTGCAGTCATGTTGTATCTTCATTCTCTTCTTATACAAGGCAGAGCTCTCATATGCTTTCAATCAAAACTCATCAATCTCATTGAGTTGGCTCAATCTAGAGGTAGTTGCATCATTCCAATCTAGATTCAACTTCTTCAATGCCCACATTACTATATGCTCAAGTTCCACTGGTAAATGACATGCTTTCCCCAAAAGAAGTTGATATGGGGACATGCCTATAAGGGTCTTAAATGCAGTCCGGTATGCCCATAATGCATCATCTAGCTTTTGAGACAAATCTGTTCAGTTTGCATTCACAATCTTAGATAAAATCTGGTTAATTTCCCTATTTAACACTTCCACTTGCCTACTTGTTTGGGGATGATAAGGCATGCCACCCTATGTTTCACTCCATAGTTTTGAAGAAGAGCTTCAAAAAGTCTATTGCAGAAAAGAGAGCCTCCATCACCGATGATAGCCCAAGGAGTACCAAATCTAGAGAAGATGTTCCTTTTTAGGAATGCTATGACACTTTTACCCTCATTGTTAGGTAGGGCCATGACCTCCACCCACTTTGGTACATAATCCACAGTAACAAAGATGTACTTGTTTCCATGTGAGCTAACAAATGGTCCCATGAAATCTATCCCCTACACATTAAACAAATCCTTGATCATCAGGTTCGCAAACTTAGAACCAAAGAGATTATATCAGTTAAAGTGTTATGGAGAAACCATTTTGTAGAAGAAACTACTTGGGAGCCAGAGAGGGATATGAAGGCAAAGTACCCACATTTATTTCTATCTGCTGATGATAAGAGAGTTGATAGTAATGATTCTTTCTTAATTCTTAAGTTCCTTTCTATTATAAGTTTGATTGATGATAGCAACCAAGAGTCTGATGGGTGATTGCGATGATTGTTGTCTATTTACTTTCCTTACTTACTTATTTGATTACTTGCTTGATTGTATGAATGAGTGGAGAGCCATCTGACTACTAGGATGCGTGATTGGATTTGTGCACCGACTCGGTTTCTAGATTTCTTTTTATTCGAGGACAAATGATCGCAAGGGGGAGATAATAGAACTCCCCCTAAGTTATTTCACCTAGTTGATCGTAAATACCGGAAATGAGTTGAGAAAAAGCAATTGAAAAATCATTGGGAGAGAGACCATAAAGGCTATCTATGACCCATGGTGTGATGCACGGCTATAGATGAGGTCTTATACGTCACGCAGCTAACTTGGTGAAATTTTCTAAGTTTGAGTCTGTTGTACATGGTACCCTATGAACTGTATAAAATTCCATGACCTGTTGATTTTATTTCGTGGCTTATTGGTTAAAAAATCAACTTTTTTAGATACTGAGTTACATGTTGTCAAATGGTCCTCATATGTGTTAAGGCCCGTAGGTCATGTTTATAGGTTGAAGTTTTAGAGAACATAGTTTTCTGAACCTTAGAACCATGAATTGTCAGATAGACCATAACTCAACTTATGGCCCATATAAAGAGGTTTTGTAAGTTCTATGTCGATTTCCAGTAACCAAAATTCTTGGACATCCTCACCTACACGGGGCCACCTAGGGCTCATAGTTGGAACCATGACCCATAGATGGGGTTTTGTGGTTCCTGTCGGTAGTTTTAAGAAGGGCATTCTGGTCTTTTCCTAACCCTTTTTAATTATTACCATGATGTTTTGGACTTAATGTAAGTCCTATATGATAACCGTAAGTGTATTATTCCTTAATACATACCTAGGAATTCTTGAGAGCACCAGAGAACGAAGAAAAATGAGGGTTTGTAGTTCAAACATGAGGATTGACTATTCTTCAAATTTCTAGGTATGTAAGGCTACTTAAAGTGTTGGATTAAGTTCATCCATACGCCCTTCGGTCTAGTTGAGTCAAGTTTACAGGTAATAAGTTAGTAATGCAGATCCAGTGATTTTAAGTTCTATGTTTCTTGCACTTGTTTTGAGTCTTCATGCATATACTTAAAGAAATTAATGAGTTGCATTGTTGTTACCTTGAAATTGGAATACAAATCATATGCTTGATAGCCTAGTCTTAAAGTATATTATTTTCTTGTAGGCTAACTGAATTGATATCATGAGTCTAATTTATAGGTTGAGTAAGTTAAGCCTGAGGAGTACATGTTCTTGTTATACATATACACATGATAAGCATCTAATATGTCTTATGTGCTGAACATAATTGATATGAAATTAACTAATCATATAAGTGAGAGTCTTGCATGATGTGAGTTGGATTGCATGAATGATAATCATGAGTTACTGAGCTATTAAGAAATTAAGTTGAGCTATTTTGAGATGAGTTAAAGAGATGAGTTACATGAGCATATTTTAGTCTTACAAGGAGTATTGACCACCGAGTTGGGCAAGAGGATAACGCCGCAGAACTACTATGCTTGTGTAGGATAGTCGTGTAGTTAACTTTGGCAGATCTTGTCCCAAAAGATGGACATTCTCTTTGGATCCGAGAGAGAGAGAGTGGTTGACATCCTTTACCTTGACAAGTTTATGATAGACATGGCACCAACGTCGGCTTCATTGTGCATAACCAAACTCATGATGGTTGGAGTTATGTCGGTTAAACAATCTTCCAAGCAATAGGTTGATTTGATGGGTACTTCTTCTTGAAGAGCTTGATTTTGAGGTGTTTGATATGAAGGGGAGAGAGAATCAGGTTGTTGACCACCTTTCCAGACTTGAGATGTGGCTATGGAAAAGTTCAATGATAGGTTGGAGATTGATGATTCTTTCCCTGATGATAAAGTACTGACAGTATTACACGATACCATGGTTCGCCAATTGTGCAAACTACTTAGTCAGTGATGTGGTTCCATTAGACTTGACTTCTCACCAGCACCATAAGTTTATATTTGATGTGAACAAGTTTTTTTGGGATAAACTGTATTTTTTTAATATGTGCGCTGATGGGACTATCTATCATTATGTTCTTGAGGTGGAGATGATGAGCATTTTGAAGGCTTGTCATTCATCATTGGTCATCGGGCGTCATAGTGAAATTCAGACATCACATAAGAATATAGTGTGGATACTATTGACAAACCATCAACCAAGATGCCCATGATTATACTAAAGGTTGTGACAAGTACCAAAGAGAAAGTGGTGTTTCCTAAAAGCATGCGCTCCCACTTAACCCCATCATGGTGATTGAGTTGTTTGATGTTTGGGATATAGACTTTATGGGACAATTCGTCAGTTTTTATTGGAACAAGTATATTTTGTGTTGCTATAGACTGTGTCTCAAAATGGGTGGAAGCAATTGCACTTCCTAACAATGAAGGTAAAAGTGCCACAACGTTCCTCAAAAGAAACATCTTCTCACGGTTTGGCACTCCTCGGGCTATCATCAGCGGTGGAGGTTCCCATTTTTACAATAGGTTGTTCAAAGATCTTCTATAGAACTTGGGGTGAAGCATAGAGTGGCAATGCTTTACCATCGGCAGACAAATGGATAGCTGAGGTATCTAATTGGGAGAATAAGCAGATTTTATCCAAGACAATATACGTAAACTAGACAAATTAGTCATAAATGTTAGATGATGCAGTATGGGCATATCAGACCATATTCAACACTTCTATAGGTATGTTTATTTACCAACTTGTTTTTTGTAAAGCTTGTGACTTACATGTAGAGCTTGAGCATAGGTGATGTGGGCACTCAAAAAGCTAAATCTAGACTAGAATGATGCGTCGAACACAAGGCTGAGCCAACTCAATGAACTTGATGAGTTTTGTTTAAAGGCATATGAAAGTTCAATATTGTATAAGCAGAGGATAAATCTACACCATGACTGTCACATCAAGCATCATCAATTTTCACTAGGAGACTTATTTCTATTGTTTAATTTATGGTTAAGGTTGTTTCATGGAAAATGCAAGTCCAAATGGTTGGGTCCCCTCAAGGTCACACATGTTCTTAACCATGGGGCTGTTGAGTTAGATTACAGAGATGGCATAAATTTTAAGGTCAATGGCCAAAAAATCAAACTATACTTTAACAAAGCTGATGAAGTGAAGATAGTGAAAGTATGAACACTTGGTGAAGTCAGCGTAACTAGGTAGTCTAAGTCATGTCATGACAATAAATCAGACACTACTTGGGAGACAACCCAAGATACTAGTTGTAGTTTCCATTTATTCACGTTAATTTTTATATTTTGACTCATAGGTAGATTTACTTTTCATGTTTTGGTTGTATTTTTTGACTCACAGACTAGAAAGATATAGGGTAATAGTTTATTTTTCTGAGAATGTTTAGGAACAGGGTTAATAAGAAAACCAGTAACAAAAGTGAGAAAATTGGGTTCTACGAGTCAGTGTATGGACCATGGTGTAAACGACGGCTCGTGGAACTGACTGTAGAACTATTTCCAGCAAGCAAAAAATTGTGTACTTCAATCGACAAGCCAACTTTATGATCCATAAAACAGACTACATGTCGTGAATAGGCTTTGAGGATTCTAGATAATTTTTTGAAATTTTGCTAAGTATGGGGGTCATCTATGAACACAACCTATGAGCCATAGAACATTCTATGGATCGTGGATGTATTCGTAGAAGTCAGGATTTCAAAAGTGCCTTTTTAAAACAAAGAAACCAAGACTTACGGGCTGTAGGACTTTATATGGCTCATAAACAGGGTTTCGTGTAATCAAAATTCAACTTCTACGCAAATCTGTTAATGGATTGAAGTAGGGGTAAATCCCTCATTCTAAAAGATACTACAAATTTGTCCAAACCTTATCCTTCTTCCCTTCCTCTAACCATATCTTACCCCTGCCATATTTTCCAGCAAGTTTTTTGACCATGAAAACACTATTCCAGCAAGCCCTAGGGTTCCATTCACTTTGATTTTTACTATTTTCTCAGCCTCTCACTCAAGTTTCTATTATGTATCTCTATGTTAATCTTCTGAATTCGAGAGTTTGAAATTATGGCTAAGGAATTTAGAGAAGTGGTTTGCCTTGATTCTATACCCTAGTATTGATGAAGTCTGAGAAAGTTGATTAAATTGATTGCATATCACTCTTGATTGCATACATTGTCTTTGAAATTATGGTGGATGAATATACCCATCCCTTATTCGGTAGATTCCTTGTATAATCACTGATGACATGAATTATAGAAAAGCTAAAATACATTATGAAGGACTTGTGGGTGAAAGAATACCCATAAATCAAAATCACATATCCTAGTAAGCTTGGGAATACCAAACTTGAAGCCCTTAGGAAGAATCTTGAAAATACTAGCTTGCCTAGCCTCTTTTCTAGAGAGAATATTGCCTTAGGAACTTTTAGAATCTAGAAGAATGAAGAGAGTAGAGGTCCCTTAAGGTTCAAGATTTGATTTAGGCCTCTTTAGATCCCAGAAGTAACGTAGTTTATGAATAGAATTTGTAGAAATAACAAAACTACCCTTTATTAAAACTGCTATATTAATCCCATGAAAGCCCATTTACGGGCCATGGATTTAACCACAGACCATAGCCCTTATCTTTCCAGTTAACTTTTTCAAAAATTCCTAAAACTGGTTTGCTGACCAAAACTACAAAACCATCTATTACGGGCTGTATGTAGACTTAAGGGTGGTGGTTGGACTCGTAGAGTCCTTCCACATTTAGTATTTTTTCTCATTTTCTTGGACGTCATCTACGAAGGGGTTCTATGGGCAATGAATTATCTACGAGCCATGCTGTTAACTTGTAGGTCATTTTCTATCAAACTCCAAATCTTCTTCATGTTGAGACCCTCATCTATGAACCCATCTACGGTCCATCATCCTTCCTACGGGCTGTTGTTGGGTATGTGGATTACCCAACACTTGAAAACATTTTCTCTTTCCTGAAGTTCATGTTTAAGGATCTACCTACGAGCCATAAGTCCATTGACAGACTTAAGTTCCCCTCGTAAACTTACTCCTGACCCTTTTCTGTCCAACATTTTCAGCACTCTTAGACTCCTAAATTGGGGGTCGTTACAGATGGTGTACTAATTATGAGAGACACCTCCCACTTTACACTATTAATGGCCAGTGCACTAGTGATGTGAGTGACCTCCCACTTTACACTAGGTATGAAATGAGATACTTCTATGTATGAATTTATGAACTATGAGATTTTGATCATGTTTATGATTCTGCCATAAGTTTGAATTATGACGATTAATGAAAAGCATGATTTCATATTTATTGGTGTATTTGATTTCATATTTATGTTATATATTCCATGGGATGTGTTAGACCCCACAATTCTTTAAATTAAGGGTAACTATACAATTGGGAAATTTTATTGTGGACGTTGGGTAAATTAAACTTAACTATATTTCCGGTGTTTGATTAGAGTATTATGTGAATATGGTGGGTATAATTAAATTGGAGTCGGAAGTCCTCAATTGGATCAAAATAGAAATGTTTGGGACCTAATTGATCAATAGGCAAAGATGGAGCCCTTATGATGCAATTTTGGAAAATTTAACTTCTATATATA
>JAOTQR010023433.1:0-16856 GCA_025774065.1 Solanum ossicruentum
AACTTTTCCTTTTTGCATCAATACACCACCTAATCCAACTCTTGAAGCATCACAATACACCGTGAAGTCCACACCTGTCTCAGGTAGCGTCAAAATGGGAGCTGAAGTCAACAAAGTTTTAAGCTTTTGAAAGCTCGCCTCACACTCATCAGACCAATGGAATGCTATATTCTTCTGAGTTAATCTAGTTAGTGGAGCTACAATGGAAGAAAAACCCTGAATAAACCGCCTATAATACCCTTCTAACCCCACAAAACTACGAATCTCTGTAGCTGAAGTTGGCCTCGACCAACCTTTAATTGCCTCAACCTTAGGCGGATCTACTCCGATCCCCTCTTTAGACACCAGATGCCCTAAGAATACCACCGAACCCAAAACTCACACTTGGAGAATATTGCATATGGTTTTTCCTCCCTCAACCTTTGTAACACTATCCTCAAGTGACTAACATGATCAAACCTCAGTCTTGGAATACACCAAGATGTCATCGATGAATACTATAATAAAAGAATCTAAGTACGGACGAAACACCCTATTCATCAACTCCATGAACGTTGCAGGGGCGTTAGTCAACCCAAAGGACATTACCAAAAATTCATAGTGGCCATAACTAGTTCGGAAAGCTGTCTTAGGAATATCTAATGCCCTAATCCTCAACTGATGATAACCAGACCTTAAGTCAATCTTAGAAAACACAGCCGCTCCCTGAAGCTGATCAAATAAGTCATCAATACAGGGAAAAGGGTATTTGTTCTTGATAGTTACCTTATTTAACTGCTTGTAATCTATACACATCCTCATATATCCATCATTCTTTTTCACAAACAAGACTGGGGCACCCCTAGGTGCCACACTAGGGCAAATAAATCCTTTACTTAACAAGTCTTGGAGCTGCTCCTTTAATTCTTTCAATTCAGCTGGAGTCATTCTATACGGAGGAATAGAGATGGGATTAGTGCCTTGCTCTAGGTCAATGGGAAAGTCAATATCCCTATAGGGTGGAACACCAGGAAGGTTAGCGGGAAACACATCGACAAACTCTTGAACCACAAGGATAGACTCTATAGAAGGTGGTTCAATACTAGTATCTCAAATGAAGGCCAAGTAAGACAAACACCCCTTGTCAACCAATTTCTGGGCATGAATGTAGGAGATAACTTTACTAGGATAAGAACCACTATCACCCTTCCACTCAATCTTTGGTACATCGGGCATGGCTAAGGTCACCATTTTTGTGTAGCAGACAAGGATAACATGATAGGGAGGAATCCAATCCATCCCCAAGATAACATCAAAATCTATCATATCCAGAATAATCTTGTCTACCCAAGTATCATACCCAGCCAACAAAACAAGATAATCGATATACCCGATCCATCACTAAAGGTTTACCTACTGGTGTAGAAACATACACGGGTACTGACATCCAATCACATAATAAGTCAAACCCAGACGAAAAGTATGTAGACACATAAAAGTAGGTAGATCCAGTATCAAATAAGACAGATGTAGGATGGTGAAAGACTGGAACAATACCTGTAATAACTGCGTCTGAGGCCTCTGCCTCGGGTCTTCCAGGAAGCATAGCACTGAGCTCCTCTTCCACCCCCAATCTGAGATACACCTCGATCTCCACCACATGGAATCAAAGTACTATTTTCTGGAGTCTTTCCACCTCTAGCAGTTTGACCCCTGGCACGACCTATGGTCGGTGGGCCCGAATCTCTAACTGGAGCTTCCGAATTAGTATGATAGGGTCCCGAATGAGTCTGAAAGAGGCACCGTCGAATCATATGTCCTGGACCCCCACATCCATAACAAGACCTCAGTGTAGAGCACTGTTGTCCACCCAAAGAACTACTATGACCACTGCAGTTAGTACTATGGGACCCTCGAGACATCTGTCCACCCTCAGCTACTAGCATAAATGAATGTATCGGACCATGTTGTCTGAAAGATCCACCACTCCTATGTGAAACCCTACCTCCTGATGAAGTACCAAAAAATTGACTCGTAATACGAGCCTTCTTGGGATCTCCAAACTCTTCTCGAACCAGCAACATTGAGCTCCTTAGCAGTGCTTACAATAGACTAAAAAGAAGCCCCCTCATGAGCTGCTCTGAATACATAGAATCTAATCGAGAAGTTCAAACCTCCCAAAAATCTACGGACTCTGTCCCCCTTATTTGGAATCATAGTTAAGGCATGTCGGGATAATTGACAAAAACGGGCTTTATACTCGGTAACAGTCATACCTCATTGCCTTAAGTCCTCAAACCTCAATCGGCTTTCTTCTCGCACACTCCAAGGAATGAAACGCTCCTTACAAGCATTAGAGAACATACCCTAATCCACTAAAGGGGATCCAGCTAGTCTAGATGCTACATAAGTCCTCCACCACTCCCTGGCTAGTCTACAAAGCTGAAGTTCCCTAAAACGGACACCACGTTGATCAACTAACCCCACTGCATCTTTCATCTCATGGAACAAAGTCAGAAATTCATGGGCATCCTCGTTCTTACTTCCCTGAAATTGAGGTGGTCTGATCTTTTGAAATCTTTCATAACTAAGTTGATCATTTGCTGCTAGAATCGCCTCTGGTGCAGTTTGTTCCCCAATAGCTAGTGTAGGAACCACTAGGGACTGACCCACCTGATCCTGATGAACTACACCTTGATGTTTCCCTGAAGTATGTTCTTCCACTCTCGGTTGGGAAATTTCCTGCGTGCCTATCGTACCACCCCCCTGAGTGAGGTTTTCAAGCATACCCATCATCCTCAACAGAGTGTCCTGAAGTAAGGGTGCAGTTGTGGGCTCTAGAAGGGCCTGATCCTCATTAAGCTCTATTTGTGGATCTGGAGAAGTCTCTCTATCCTGCCCTCTAACTGGTGTCGCTCTTTGGGCACGTCCCCTCACTGACGTCACTCCACGAGCATGAACTCTAGCTCGACCCCTCCCCTACCTCTAACTAGACAGCAGTAGTAGTAGCTCTAATCCTTGCCATCTGTTAAGAGAACATAGGCACCACTCATTACTAACAGAAATAGCCACGCATGATAAGAGAGAATGAATAAAAAGAAGTTTTCTAACAATCTTTATAGCCTCTTAAAGATAAGTACAGACGTCTCCATACCGATCCTCAAGACACTATTTAGACTTGGCTTGTACACACGTGAAACCTATGAAACTAGGGCTCTGATACCAACTTGTCACAACCTAAAAATTTGGCGTGATGACACTTGCTCAATCCCACCAGAATAAGTCAGCCTTAACTCAAAGGGATAATAACATAATGCTTGGAAGTAATTTAACTAGATTAGATAACTAAAACTGAGAAATTTCCATCAACTTAAATACCACCAAGGATTGGTTGTCACCCGTACAAGCCACTAACAATACAGAAAATCAAAGAAATACAAGTCCACACTGTCCTTCTTCTCGAATAGAACAAGTACAGAAGAAATAGGAACAAGAGAGTCAGCTAGATGAAAACAGCTACCTCTCTACCTCTCCTAGGAATAGTCAGAAGATCAAGGAAATACTATTCACTACCCAAGTTCACAACCTATACAAGTGTAGAAGCAAAGGGTGAGTACGAAATATCATATGGTACCTAGTAAGTCAACTGACAAAACAAAGGAAGTCTAATAGAATACACAAACTCCTTTCGTCCCAGTCGATCTCCATGACTACAGCCTGCACAAAAAGTTATTCCAACCCAGCAATACATAATACATAATAAATATGGTATTTCACCATACCACAATTTCTAAAGCACAAGCTAAAAGTGATAGCACAATCAATCGTAAGGATAACACCATGCCATGCAATAGTATGCAAGGGTGAAATGCAATCTATTATGCAATAATTACCAACAAAGACCTCCGCATTATAATAACACTAAGAATATCTGAACATCACATCATCGCCGACAAAGACCTCAACATCACAATATCATCATAAATTCATTGACATGTTACCTCGACATCAAAATATCATCATAAATTCACTGGCATGTTACCTCGGCAATCACAATATTATCATAAATTCACCGGCATGTTACCTCGGCATCATATCTCTGCCGGTAAAGACCTCAACCCCAATATTTTTCATCTCACTTATATCAATTCCAGAATCAATGCAAATATGCATGTCATTGAATGAATAAACATGATATGAATTCCACAAGTAAATCCACTCATAATTTTCAACCACAACAATATATATTTCAAAAATATAAAATTCTCATTACTTCACCATATTTATCAATTCAAGTACCATAATAACACGCCAACTCACATTTATATTTTAACTATTTCATTTCTTATAATATTAAAATACTTTACGAATCACAAGTAGGAAACAAAAGGAGAATTTGAGAATTCTATGAGAATTCTATGAGAATTATAAAGTTTTGAAAGTCCACTTGCCTTAGTCAAATCACAGTCAATCTAACACTTTGGCCTTTCCTTTTTGAATGGAATCCGTAGCACCACGATTCATTCAAATAAATTATCACCATAAGATTTCAAACTCACAAAATCCATATTACTATATGCCTAGCCTAGACCCAAAGACCAACCCATTTCGTTATTAATTTTCAAAGTTTCAAGTTTAGGATTTAATCTTAAATTCCCAAATAAATATAATTCTAATTCTTACAACTTAAACAATAATATTATATTCAATATATATAAATTATGAGCAATTGTCACTACTTACACTACAACTTAACTTCATATAAACTCTTTTCACATAAATCCCAAGACATAATATAATCTCAAATAGTAAAATCCTCATATAATAACAAGAGAATAAAATAAAACTTTCTCATCAACAACTTGTTTTAAATCTTTAACTCAAGTATATAAAGTGACATGTAGGGTCTTTTGATTTAACTTTGATACAACAAGATAAATTAATCGCTCATCATAAATAATATTCTCATAATAAAGCACTTAAAAGTATACGAAAATAAACTTTTTTGTATAAAATATCTTATTATAAAAGATTTAGAAAATAGGTGAAACTTACAAGAATAAAATTGCCGGAGCTCTATACAATTAAAATATCCCCCTTATCAAAATATTAAACACTTTATTTTGTTTTCTCACAATCAGTAGCTTTTTTTCCTGATGGGCAGTCTTGTCCAAAAGCCTCAGGCAAAAAGACCAGAAAGCAAGAGTTCTGGCATCTTACCTTACTCAGCAGTGAGTCCACCTTTGATGGTGCCTTAACTGAATCAGTAGTATCAACTACTCTGCTTTACTCTTTCCTACTACCAGCTCGAAGACCCAACGATATTTACTAGTTGAAGGGCGCCGGTCAAAGACCCTTTATGAGTAAGGTTAATCGAAGGCCGGGGAAAGTTTATTGGCAAGAGGGAACCATTTCTCACCCAGCCCTACCTACCCTATGTATTCGAGGGAGAGAGGGAAGAAGATTCATCACCGGACAGGTCGGGAGTTACGGTATCAAGTCAAGAATGAAACTGACCCTTAGCGAAAGTGAAGTGCTTAACTCCCTTCGTGCTTTTCTTCTTGTAGCTAGTCTTTGCTCTCTTTCTGTGTGTTCACAATTGAACAAAAACGGCCAACTATTTATAGGCATCAATATGCCTTAAACAATTGCTCCTAATGGAGCATTAAGAAAGGGATATATTAATTAAATTAAAAGAAAGGAACTGACACTCCTAAATGCAACACTTTGAGCTAAAGGATGTTGCACTAACATAAAAAAATGTAAAGGATATTGCACTTGCAGCACAATGAAGGAATAATCAGAAAATATATTAAAAAAAATGGACCCAACCTAATATATTAAACAAAATGCAAATGCAATCCCCCTTTTTAAAAAAATCCCCGTTACACTATTCCAACTTAAGTAGACAAAATTTCAGGGTTGTTACAAAGAGGAAGGCCAACTACTGATGGAAACAGTAGAAAGTGCACTCATAACTACTTAAGAAAAGAAGACTAATCATGTCAATAAAAGGTGGAAAGGAAAGGTACCACTTGAAACTGACATTAAGAAAGAATCCTAGTGTTGCTTCTGTAAAAAGAAGGGACATATAAGACAGGCTTATGTTAAGTATCAACAATGGCTTGTTAAGAAAAGTGCTTCAATCTCTTTTGTTTGTTATGAAGCTAACATGATTGATGTTAATCATAACACGTGTAGATTGATTCTGCTTCAACAATCCATATTACGAATTCCTTACAGTACTTAAAAAACCTTCAGAAGCCACTGGGAACTGAGCGAAGCATCTATTCTAAAACAAGATGCAGTCGCATGTGGAACCTATTGGAACATGCAATTTAGTTCTAAGTAGTGGTTTTGTTTTAGAGTTAGAAAAGACCTTCTACGTTCCTAATTTTTCTAGGAATTTAATTTTGGTATTAAGACTTGTACCTTTGGTATACTCCTTCCTTTTAGAAGGTAATTCCAAACTATTTCATAAATCTATACTTATTGGATAAGGTATATTTTCTGATGGTCTTTACTCTCTCAATTAACAAAATGATTCCACTCATAATGTTACGCATATCCAAGCTGGCATCAAATGATGTATTTTGAATGAAAATTCCTCTATCTTATGGCATCAAAGATTGGGACATATCTCCATAGATAGGATTGAGAGATTAGTAAATAATGGAGTCCTTAATACTTTAGATTTTACTGATTTTGATAGTTGTGTGGATTGCATTAAAGGCAAGCAAACCAATATGTCAAAGAAAAGTGCCAAGAGGAGTTCAACTATATTAGAAATAATACATTCAGATATATTTTTTTTCGATATGAATGCATATGGTCAGAATATTTATCACCTTTATAGATGATTACTTATGATATATGTATCTCTAAATGCTTCATAATAAGAGTGAAGCCTTAAAAGCCTTTAAAGTGTTCAAGGCTGAAGTAAATAAACAATGCGGAAAGCAAATTAAGATTACAAGAACTAATAGAGGTGGTGAATATTATGGTAGATATACTGAGGATGGACAATAGCATGGACAACCACACAGCGGAAGAATACTCAAGTAGAAATCAAGAAATAGATCAAGTGACTAAATCTTCTCATAGATAAACGTTTTCAATGAACAAAGTTTAGAAAATAATGCCAGTCGTCAACCTCTACACAACGTCTATGAAGCCTCTACCTTTAACATCTAGATGGTACCATGACAGGCCATGGCTACCCAAATCAAGGAAACTAAAGTACAAGTGAAAGTAAAAGGGCTCCTCCGAAGATAAGGAGGGCTCACCATCTCTGGAATCGGGGATCTGATCTACAACGGTACGTCTGCTGAAGTCCTCTAATACCTGCCTCTGCATATTTAATGATGCATGCCCAAATGGGAGTCAATACATGGAATATACTGGTATGTAAAATAGCTGGAAAGAAAAGGACATAATCAAATCAAGAAGCTTAACTCAAAATGAACTCAACTCAACTCAGTAAGACATACAAATGTAGAATAAAATCATGCTTTGGAAATAACTTAATAGTATGCAACCACCACCAATCCGTTCAAATTTTATAATAAAGTAATACTCCTCAAAAGATACTATAGTATGTAACTCGGTCAAATATGTTATGCAATTTAGGGAGTTTCTCTAACCGACAAACATGCCACCACCCTCTTTGATGATGCACAATAAACACGATGTCGTTGCTCGTCTGTCCATTACTTGCCAAGGTAAGGCTGTCAACCTTAACCTCATGAAATTATGATCTATCAGCCCCATCCATCATTTTGGGACAGGAGTTGCTAGAATGTGCTGCACAACTATCCTATGTGGGCAAAATAGTTATGGGGTATATCCTCTTACCCAACTCAGTGCTCAATACTACTCCCAAAATATTTTCTTTAAAACTCATCTCAAACATCATCATCATCATCTTTCATCAATAAATATATTTTGAAAATGCATTTACATCATTATTAGATACTTCCTGAAAACATCAAATACTCTCCTTTAAAAATGTGCTTAAAAAACCTTTACATATCAAAACTCTTTCTCAAATCATTATTTATACTCAAAACTCATATTCATTCAAACTCACTGAAATATACTCAAAAATCATCGGGGTTTAACATGCTCAGTATGACCATCAACCTCAGTTTAAAAATAATCCATAAAATCAAACATAGTCCTCAATTAGGGTTTGTTTGAATGAAGACATGAAAATACAACTAATCAAATACTCAATTTCAAGAAAATCGTCAAGATATTCTTGTATACAAGAAAACTCATTTGGTAAGACAATAGAAAACTCAGAAACTTACTTCAAGAATATTAGGGTAAAACTTTGCTCAAACTTAATTTCAAAGGATCAACATATGAGGCGCATGGATGAACTAATCCAACGCTGTGAGTAGCCTTACATACCTGGTAGGAAGATAAACTATCAAATTTGCAAAAAATTGGCCTCAATCCTCTCGAACCCTAGTCTCCTCTTTTTTCCTTAGCGCTAGTTCTTAGAATGAATAATGTAAATGGTTGAAAATTCATGCTTAAGAATTGATATAGAGTTGAAAACGACCTCAAATTTAGTCTAGGATGGGAGGGGGAAAGACTAGAATGTCCTTGCTTTTAAAAATAAATGTCAAGTATCATAATGGGGTAAGTCAGCGATGCAGAATTGTTGCACTCTAGTTTATGTTTTGACCCAAAAACTTAAAATACGGTAAAAAAAACTGTTTTCTATGAAAATACACATAAATCGCATTTGGCAAATGCATTTTATGTGTAATTTTTCATCAATTGCTTTCCAATTGATTTTTCAATCCTGTTGAAAAACTTTTAAAAGAAATAAGTCTGGGTTCGCAACAAGGGCGAAACACGCCTCTGTCTCACACTCTCACTGTTTCGGGTTTTTGCATTGAAAAATTATATTTTGATTTGGTTTATCTAAAAATCAATCGAGACCATTTTTCCACTCAATGTTTGATGTTGATAGCATATCCAGCCTCAGATTGGCCATTGGAGCATGGGAAGATGCATTATGCGCACATCTCTCGTCTAGGGGTATTTTGGTAATTTTACTACTTATGTTATCTTCCCCTTGGAATCATCTGTCCTTGAATGAAGAGTGGAGATAGACCTCAAGGCACGAATAGACTCAAGACTCATCTCAATACTCGCTCGATAACTTGAACTTTAGACTCCTCCTCAACCTTAACAAGCTATACTCAGGCTCACGAATAGACATATCAACTCAACAGTCAGGCTTTCGAACTCGAGAAGGAAGCCATCAACTCTATTTGTGAATGGGGCCATCGTGATATACAAGACTTTGCAGACCCTCTCAAGCTCAACTCCCCACCTCAATTGTGCTCCTTTTCATGGCACTCTACTCCATCAAGGCAAGCTCATAACTTTCATTCAAATCTCCACCTAATAACTTCTTCCTCTTCTATTCAAGCCTAACTCTAAATCTCAAGGTGCTAGTACTAAGATGACCTTATGTACACCAATCTAAGCCCTCGAAATCTATGTCTTATATCCCGATAGTGACCTTTACTTAAAGAGTATTATTGCTCATTCTCAGCACTCTAATACACTCACATAATGAAAACCTCACATTCAAGCCTATCACTCTAAGTGCTTCATGGCCTCTTTAAGGTCAATATCACTAGAGGATCTTCAGCCTACCATAGCACCTCTATACTCTCAATCGCATGAACTCTTATGATGGGAATCCTTTACTTATCTATTTGACTCCTCACAATCTCTCCAACTCCATCTCCATGTCTATAACCTTAAAAGGGAAAGATATCACCTCATTATCAGAATCAACAACTCTCATTCTCTCTCGTCAACTGTCAATCCTCTAATAACAACAACATTTCTATTAAGACCAAAAGACAGGATCACTGAAAGTGCTTTGAGTGAAAGGTCATTAGCATGAACTTTCATAATGAAGTACGATCTCCCTCGTCTATTAAGACTCATCCTGAGTTCATATAACTATACATAGTGCAAAACTCAGGTCACTTCTCATTCAATATAGGGTTGGAAACTCTTAGATCGATTACCTTAAATCAGAATTATTGAATAAAGTTATCGCTTCTCATCCTTGAAACTCTGCATGAATCATAATCAATAAGTGGTACATAGGACTAGGCCATAGGCATAACAGTAATATACTAGATGGGAGTAGAGCATCACTTTATCGGGAGAATAAGAAATGTATGATATGGTAAGGAATTGATGTCTTATCTCAATCAACCTATCTCTATCAAAAACTCAAGATTTACTTAGATATGTCATCTCATCATCTCCCTCTTAATAAAAGGTTATCTTTCCAGTTTTACAAATCAACTACCTTCACCAGGCTATAAGCTCATATCTCTACATAGTCAAGCAATCACTATTTGCTAGAATGTTTCAACTCTCCGATTATGCTATAGTCACATTTATATATAATAGCCACTAAGACTCTCTTCATAAGTACCGGTCTTTGCTTCCTCTTGTCTCTATGGAAATCCCTCTATCATTGTTGCTCTTAATGCTGTACATAACCATTTTCCATGACTCTTACGATCTAACCTCTTTTTTTTTCCTGTAAACTCCCACTTCTGTGCTCCCATATTCAATTTGTATAGGACGTAGACTACAATGGGAAAACTCATCATCATCTACTTATACGCTCCAATTACTTAGTTGCTTGGGATGACAAAGAACGCTTGTATCAGCCTACTTACCATTGACAACTCAAATATACAGTCTAGATTCTTATAGCAGTCATAACTTAGAGTTTTACACAACTTTAGTTTATCATGGTTACATATCTTAAGCCTCTCCCATCAAATGTTTCATCCTAAATTCTTTATTTCCATCTAAAGGGCACCTACACCATACACATAACATCATACTCCTTGCAAGCCAACACCTTAATCTTAAACACATACTATGGTGAACATCTTAAGGCGAATCTCCAACTTAAACTATCACTGTCACAATGCTATCTCCTCTTTAACACTTCTCCTCAAAATTCAAGCTTAGGGTTTAGTACTAATATGTGCATCACACACTTCCCTCATATTGTACTAACCCATAACTACTAGATAAAGATTAGTATATAGGCTTACTAAAATCTCATATCCAATAATCGATAAACATATCCCTTCTTCACAACTCATGTACCACTCACCCACTCACTATACCTCCTTATCTGGCTAAGCTTATGACTCTATGAAATTCACAGGGCTCTCCCTCAGAATCATGAACCATGTTTAGATCTATCACCTCAAAAGTGCTCTATTCCTTCTATTCAACATCTATACTTCACCCTCACTAATACGAATATCAAAATACATCAACATAACTGTCAGTCATCCATCATTCTTACTATCTTTCCCCTTCCTTTCCCTCATTGTCCTTCTAACTCTGGGAGAACAACTCTACTCATGGTTTACAAGACCTCAAGTCACACTCTTAGGTGGTAACATTAAACTCCTTAGAGATATAAGTTTCTCTCTCATGGATAACATCAAGGGCAAGTTTCAGAAAAGATAGCTTAGGGTGCATCTAGATTGGCTCAACTAAGTCATTCCTGGTATCTCTATGATAGATTAGCACAACTCAATCTCTATGGACCCTTTCCACAAGAATAGTATCTCCAGTAGGAGTAGACACACTAGAAGGTTTAGGAAGACACTTGGGAACTCAATCAAATTAGTAGCCACATAAGGGGACACAACCGATGGGATTGCACTAGGGTCAAACAGTAATCAAGAGTAAGGACTCAAATCATACTTGTCACAACATCCTAGAGTGTTTCTCTGATTTGGATGACTACCGCAGCACAAAACTGGTCTATGGCCTCGCTCGTGCTAGAAGTAGAATATCTCTGGTTTCCTCTAACTTGTGGTGTAGATCTAGTGGGTTGAGCTTGGTTATCCCACTTTAGACAATCACTCCTAAGCTGACCCTCTTGGCCACACTTATAGCATTCCTTAGTACCCTTTTGACAATTCCCCAATTGAAGTTTATCACACTCTTTACATGGTGGCTTTCCTTTATGGCCTCAAGCCATACTTCCTCAAGATGAAGGGTTCCAAATCTTGAAAGGTTAGTTTCTCCTCGGCCTCAAATTATATCTACTATTAGACGTGGGTGCACTTACTTGTGGCGGTGCATAACTCCAGGGTTTCTGCAGAAAGGTGGACCTATTTCCCTTCTCTTGGTTAAGTTTACTATGCTCCGATCCTATTGGCTCAACCTTTTTGCTTCGAGGTTCTTCCATCTCACTCTCATTGTCCTCTTCTACCCATTGATCATACACAATAAGCTGGGTAATAGGCTAAAGCTTCTCGATGCTAATGGTATCCCTCAAGTCCAAAGTGCATTTAGAAGGCATAGTCTACAAATGTGTAAAGCATGATTTAGAAGAGAACTTTCTAGAGTTTGACTCTATTGTATGAAAGAAGTGAGACAACTCCTAATTTCCTATAGCCTACCTATTATGGATGTGGAGATCTTCACTCTAATAATAAGGACTCCACTAAACACGGTTTCATAGACTCTCTAAGACACTTGAACTCTGTGCTCTGATACCAAGTTTGTCACACCCTGGGAGGGTACCCTTGGTGTGACCGCCACTCAGAGACTACTGCTAGTCCCCGAGTGAACCACTTGAGCTCCTCATCACTTTTGACTCAATAGAGGAAGAATACTCAAGTAGAAGAAATCAAGAATAGATCTAGTGACTAAATCTTCTCATAGATAAATGTTTTCAATAAACAAATTTTAGAAAACAATGGCAGACATCAACCTCTACTCAATGTCTATGAAGCATCTACCTCTAACATCTAGATAGTACCATGATAGGCCATGGCTACCCAATTCAAGGAAAATAAAGTACTAGTGAAAGTAAAAGGGATCCTCCAAAGATAAGGAGAGTTCACCATCTCTGAAATCACGGACCCGAATGCTAACGGTGCATTTGCTGAAGTGGTGTAATACCTACCTCTACATCATGAAATGATGCAGGCCTAAATGGGCATTAGTACATGGAATATACTGATATATAAAATAGCTGGAAGGAAAAGATATGATCAAATCTAGTAGCTTAACTCAAATGAACTCAACTCAACTCAGTAAGACATGCAAGTGTAGGAATAAAATCATGCTTTGGAAATAACTCAATAGTATGCAACACATACCAAATCATTCTAATTTTATAATAAAGTACCGCTCTTCAAAAGATACTCTAGTATGTAACTCGATCAAATATGATATGCAATTAAGAGAGTTTAATTTCTCTAACCGACAGACATCCCACCACTCTCTTTGATGGTGCACAACGAACACGACATCGTTGCTTGTCCATCCATTACTTTCCAAGGTAAGGACGTCAACCTCAACCTCGTGTAATCATTATCCATAAGCCTCATCCATTGTTTTGGGATAGGAGTTACCAAAATGTGTTGCACAACTATCCTACGTGGGCAATGTAGTTATGGGGCATTTCCTCTTAACCAACTAAATGCTCAATACTACTCCCAAAATATTTTCTTTAAAACTCATCTCAAATATCATCATCATCATCTTTCATCAATAAAAATATTTGAAAATGCATTTACATCATCATCAAGATACTTCCTCAAAATATCAAGTGCTCTCCCTTAAAAATATGCTTCAAAAATATTTACATATAATCAAAACTCTTTTTTAATTCATTATATATGCTCATAGCTCATATTCATGCGGATTTAATGAACATGCTAAAAAATCATCGGTGTTTAACATGCTCAGTATGACCATCAACCTCAGTTTCAAAATAATGCATAAAATCAAACATAGTCCTCAATCAGGGTTCATGTGAATGAAAATATGAACGCACAACCAATCAAATACTCAACTTCAAGAACATTATCAAGATATTATTGTATACAACAAAACTCATTAAGTAAGACAATACAAAACTCGAAAACTTAATTCAAGAATTTAGGGTGAAACTTCGCTCGAACTCAATTTCAAATTATCAACATGTGGGGTGCGTGGATGAACTCTATCCAACGCTATGAGTAGCCTTACATACCTGTATAGAGATAGACAATGAAATTCGCAAGAAATTGGCCTCAATTCTTTTGGACCCTAACATCCTCTTTTCTGCTTAGCCCTAGTTCTTAGGATGAATAACGTAAATGAATGAAAATTCACACTTAGAATTAATATAGGGTTGAAAAGGACCTCAAAACAACATCGTATTAGTCTAGGATGGAAGGGAAAAATACTAGAATATCCTTGATTTTAAAAATAAATGTCAAGTATCGTATGGGGCAAGTCCGCACCACGTACTTGTCGTACTCCAATTTATTTTTTGACTGAAAACTTAAAATGCATTAAAAAACTATTTTTCAATGAAATACACATAAATATAAATTGCATTTGTAAAATGCGTTTTATATGTAATTTTTTATAAATTGCTTTCTAATTGATTTTTCAATCCCTGTCGAAAAAAATTTAAAAGAAACAATTCTAGGTCCGCGACAGGGGAGCGACGCACCTTTGTCGCACACTCTCACTATTTCTGGTTTACCATCGAAAAATTATCTTTTGATTTGGTTGTTCTAAAAATCAATCGAAACCATTTTCCCACCCAACTTTTCATGCTGATCGCATATTTAGTCTCGCATTTGCCATTGGAGCATGGGAAGATGTGTTATGCGCACATCTCTCATCTAGGGTTGTGATAATTTATCAGGCATTACAAGTTTGTAGATTTGCCAAAGTTTACTATCAGTAATATTTTTAAGTTAAAACAACAAAAAATATTAAAACAACTGTCAAAAAATCTTTTAAGTTAAAATGTTAGTGTCATAAATATTCTATAACTAAATTTTTAAAATTCGTGATTGAATTGTTAAGAAATACTATTGTTATTATGTGTAAAATGCGTCTCAGAGTAACGTATTATAAAATGTTACTTTGAGTAACATATTATGTTAAAAACGTTACTGATAATAATATTTCTTAAGTTAATGTTGTTTAATAAAATGTAACCTAAAACGTTACTGAGAATTATGTTATATTAGTTTTGTAAAAAAAAATTTAAAAAGTATTTTTTTGGTGAACTGATTTAAATAATGACTTATTTTGATCAAAGATTTTGAAGAAGAAGAGCATCTACTAAAACAATTTAGTCAAATCAAACTTAAAAATATCATTTGTAGTAAAAAAGGAAAGTCATCTCTTTTCTTTTTTTCTCTCTTTTAACCATACGTCTATGACATAGAAATCATTTAAAAGAAAGTACACAAAGTTTAATACTGTCACTACCCAAAACGAGGTCATGACTAAATGACCACTTAATTCCAAACCCAAGGATAAAATACACTTAAAGGAAAAATCCCAATAGGTAAATAGTCATTACATAATAGTTCACCCATACAATCGTAATACATAAACTAGTGAAATAAGTACTTCTCAATCTTCATATAGAGATAAAGACTAAATAACTAAGATAGAATCCAATGCAACCTCGAAGCTCTGAGTTTCACCACTAGATTTGGTATAAACCAATTGCACGAGCAAAGCAACTACCATGTGGATAATCCTGACGAGAATCTACGGGGGAGAAAGAAGTAGGGGTGAGTACACATAATATGTATCCAACAGGTTTAACTGACTGGGAATCAAAAATTGAATAAACTATGAAATAATTTATGAATGCTTCCACCTGCAACACTAGGACCAGTTCGGCATTGTTGCCGTCAATTTATATAGAATGACGTGAATAAAGTAAACATATAATCTCAACTAAGTCCATCCAAAAAAACCATAAGTAATATAATGGTATGCTATACAATGCAATGTAGGTGAAATAAAGATTGTCGCACAGCATATCGTATACACCCCCATCGAGCTAAGGCTCCAAAGACTAAGGGGACCCATGGGGATCTCGCAGGCCATATGCCTCAATTCGTAATATATCAACTACCTTGCCACCTAACTTATGGTCGAGGACTCATGATAAATAATCTCAATATATCATGGTCAATTACTCATGATAATAATCTCAATATATCGTGGTCAAGGACTCATGATAATAGTCTCAATATATCAACTACCTTTCTGCCTAACTCATGGTCAAGGACTCATGACAGTAATCTCAATATATCAACTACCTTGCTGCCGAACTCATGGTCAAGGACTCATGATAATAATCTCAATCTATCAGGTACCTTGCCACCTAACTCGTGGTCAAGGACTCATGATAATAATCTCAATATATCAGCTACCTTGCCACCTAGCTCTTGGTCAAGTACTCATGATAATGATCTCATGATATGTAGTATGAGGATGCATGCAATCAAGGCACAATTATGCAAGCAACATTTCCCTCAATAAGCACAATAATTGTTAAAGTTCTTAAAGTTTAGCAATTATAATATTTACCCTCCTTCATACATATTGGGATACAATTTTCTTTTAAAATACTTCACCATATTTCAGTAACTTTCTTTCTCAAATAAACAATGATCCTCAATATCATATCACAATTATCTCTCTTTTCAGCATGTCATATTCATAATATAAGATAATCCTTTATAAAAAGTTGATTAAACAATAAGTGTTTTCTCTTTATTATTATCACTATATAAAAATAGGAGTTGTAATTTATCTTGTATCGTTTTCTTTAGAGTATTAATAGTGTTGTTATTATAATTTTTAAAAGGGTAAATCTTGTAAGAATATTAAACATTACAAAGTGCACTATGGTGGATTAAATAAATATTCATGCGATTTGATAATTCTGTTACATTGTTAGACCCCGTAAATAACTTAATGGCGTTGGGATTGAGGTATATTTTAAATTTAACTAACTTAAGGTGCGGGAG
>JAOTQR010023454.1:0-16854 GCA_025774065.1 Solanum ossicruentum
ACACACACATACACACACACACACACACACACACACACACACACACACACACACACACACACACACACGGGCATTGTTGACCCATTAGATAACAATAAGGACATTTTTGGACCAAAGCAACAATGACAAGGGCATTTATGGACCAAAGTATAAATCAAGAGCATTTTCATTCCTTTCATATAGTTTAAGGGCATTTTTGACCCCTTTCCCATAAAATAACAATCAATAGTCCTCTACTCAATGTCTATGAAACCTCTACTCTAATCTAGAAGGTGCGGAGACAAGCCCTGGGCTACCTTAATAAAAATAATGCTAATACTCAAATAAAGGAAGAAAACAAAAGCTCCTCCGAAAAGCAACGAGGGTTCACCAACTCTAGAAGCGGGAATCTGATCCTCAATGATGCATTGGCTGAAGTTCTCTATCACCTGTATTTGCATCATTAATGATGCAATCTCAAATGGATGTCAGTACATGGAATATACTTGTCATGCCCCGGGAGTGTACCTTAGGCATAACTGGCACTTGAAGACTATTGATAGTCCCAAGCGAACCACCTAGTCTCATTGCATTAGTTAAATCAATTCAATAGTGGAACAAATGGAGTAATAGTGAAATATTAGTGGGCTATTAAATCAATCTATCACAAGGAGTATGAAATAAAAGACCAATCCAATAATAATAAGAAAATGGGGAAAACAATCCCAATATCAACTATCAGCTATCCATGTCTATGAAACCTCTATAGCTAACCTCTAAGAAGATACCATGACAAGTCATGGCTACTACAATCAAAGAAAATAACTCAAAGCAACTGTAAAGATAATCATGTCCTCCGAAATCAAAGGAGGACTCACTAAGTCTCTGTCTGGGGATCTGCGAACTTCAACAATTAGCCTGCTGAAGTCCTCTGTCTACAAAATCTGCATCATAAAATAATGCAGCGCCAAAGGGGAGTTAGTACGTTGAATGTACTGCATGTAAAATGAAAGTAATCAATTTATAATGTCAATAGCTCCTCAATCACTCATCCTCGACTCAGAGTAGGAAACGATTTCTATCACATCACTATCCATCAAGACATCACACTATCACCTCAATCTCAGAATACTATCAACATGAACCTATCTGGGAGTTTCTATAACTGACAACCACCACCTATGAGCCGGTGATGATACAACGAAGAGATGTTGTTACCATATCCGTCCAGTACATTACCGGGGTATAGGACGAGTCTGTCGGGGATCCCAAAAGAAGTCTTTCAAGCCTTCTGCAGGGAAAGGGAAACATCCGCCTTCACGGTTCAATCCTCTCCTAAGCTGGCCACGTAGTTAATGGGTGCGAGTGGGTCTCACTCTTATACATTTCGGTGCTAATACTCCTTGTTATACAAAAAAATGGCTTTTTGAAAAAAATTAAAAAAAATTCAAAAATCAAAAATCGATTTAAACTCAATTAATTTGAGAAAAACCAATTTCCGCAATTCGAAAGAAAATAGAGTCGCCACCTTATTTTAAGGATAATTAGGAAACCAATAAATATTTTAAAAAGACCTAACAGAAAAATCTTTTTAAAATCCATAGATAAGGTTCGGGATTTCCACTTTGAGAAGGTTTTACACACTCGAAATGGCCGCTAAATGCGGTTATCCGATGATTAGGAAATTTGACTAACTTTGAATGATTTGATTGGACTTGAAAGGTTGATAGATTTGAAGTTGATTAATTTGAAAATACTTTGACTAAACTTGAAAGGATTTGACTAGACCTGAAAGAAAACTGAATAGACTCAACTGAATTTGAAAAAATTGACTAAGTTTAAAAATCAAACTAAATGATAAAGTCACATTTTTATTTTATTTTATCATTTTTTATATTTTTATTTTTATATAAAACTAAACAAAAATAACATAAATGGTTTGACACACTGGGGAATCTAATTAGATTTAAACCATTAATAAACAAAATGTTAGCATCCAAAACAAATAGCAAATATCCGCAAATAATAAATTAAAAGAAGGAATTTAAAGAAAGGATTGGGCTTGGCAAACACAGATGATGACTTGTTCTAACTCCTCATGTTAGGGCCTGCTGGACTGCTGCTTCTCGAGTTATGTATAATAACTACTTTCTCCTGAAAATTAGGCTGACTCAAAGAGGGAGTTGGGTCGTCTTAAGCCCGAGAGGAAGCAAGGAGGTGGAATCCAAAATGGACTCGATGGATTCACATGAAACAAAAGGGAAAAAAAAATAAAGATTAATATACATGAAATAAAACTTTTCAACAAGTAGATCAAGTATTTCATGCTTAATCAAGTATGAACAGTAGAACAAACACTGTAATATAAGAACAAAGGTGGTGTATTTGAGAATCAACTAACCAATATTTAGGAATTAGAACAAATACCGTAACATGAGTTCAAACACAGTAACTTCGTAACATAAGAACAAGGATGCTGCAACCTTTTTAGGAATTAGAACAAGAACGATAACTTTTAGAATAAAAATTCATATGGCAAGAAAATCAGCTAACAACTTTAGATGACTCAATCTAGGTTCGAATCGAAACAATCTTTATTTTCAATCAGGTAGTAAACTTACGACGGCATCACAGTATCAGTAGCATCACAACATCTTAAGACATCATTTCAATAGCATCACAACAAGACACTCAACAAACTCATTTTTTACTGTCTTGAAATTAAAGAAGATGGAGGAGTCATGGAGGCCAAAATCATTCTTGAGACAGACACATGTAGTATGCAATCATGCTAGATGAAATTTAGGCTCGACCAACTTACAACATCACAGAAGTAGTAGTATGGCAGTTATAGCATCACAGAATCGTAGTTACAGCTGATTGTGACTAGAAACATAGTTATATCACCACAGTCATAGAAAATAAAATAAAATTATAAGCTAATTATATAGACTCACAGAATTCAAATTTTACCTATTATCTTAATTTAGTAGCAGAATAACCAAGTCGAAACCACACGATTAGACAAGATGGATTTATTTAAATATGAGATTGGGGCAAAAATGAAGCTGAAACACTTAAATCTTAAAGTCCAGAGAGAAAGCCAAGCAGGATTTTATCAAAAATGACTGGATTAACGTTGTTGCAGCACTATCTTATCAATTTAAGATTACACTTTTAAATGACAGTAATAATGAATAAGACATTCAGCAGAACAAGAGTGCTTTTGGCATAGCATCATACATTTTGAAAGCACTGCAACTCAAATCGAATATTTGACGTAACACATAGAACATAGTGAAGGCTAGCCATTTTCAAGCATCTTCAGTTAAATAAAATTTGAAAACAACCAACTGGAACAGCCTAAAGCACAAACGAAACAATGAGTATGATCCCATGACTTATAGAAACCAACTTAACAACAATTAGCAACGTCACCACAACATTAACTCATCACAGCAGAGATTTCCAGTCAGTAAATCAAGCGCAAAACAGAATGCTTCGATACTCCTTCCCTCGTCGCATTCCATCATGATATATAAGACTTGAAAGTAAAGCGAGATTGGGATATTACCTTTTTAGGAGCAGCGAACTGGAGACGACGAGCTTGACGAAGGCCGTTTACACCACCATGAATCCAATTTCGTGCCTATTTCGACTTAGCGCTTTTGGAGAAGGAATTGGAGATGATGAACTAAGTGAAAATTTCACTCAACGAACAGAGACCCCACTGAAGTACTTTGAAATTATAAACATTTTCTTGACAAAGGATGGCTCTTAGATTTTCTAGGGTTTCTTCGATTAAGAACCGCCTCTATTTGCTAGGATTTTCTTACTATTCACAACTCTTAGATTTCCTAGGGGATTTCTAGGATGACTGTTGCCCGCTTTAGGGAAGATGATGAGAGATTATATAGTTGACGATTAGGGTTTGAAAATGGGGGAAACCAGATTGATTTGAAAAGGAGCACACGTGAGGGAGACAAGAACGTTGAAGATTGTCGGGTCTTAGGATTTGGGGGAGCGTCTGGTTTCCTGGTTTTCTGGCTTTTCATTCATGAAGAAGAAGAAAATGGGAGAAGAAAGAAGAAGAGGAGTGGGTGTGGGGAAATAAGGGGAAATAAAGAGAAAATGGGGGCGCATGGCCCCCACGCACTGGTCTTAATTTTGTTTTTTTAAAATAATGGTTTCAAGTCATTAAAGCAAAATAAGAGCTCGATGATTAAATTAACATTGTGGAGGGCAAAAATTGGGTGTCAACAGCTGTCCCTTTCTTTGGATATGATTGATGAAAGAGATCGTCGACAAAGAAACTTGACTAACTCAATTTTTAGCCGACCACAAAGCTCTCGGTGCGGACTGTTTGAAATATGGCTGACCCTAATCTTGGGTTTCCTACATATCTCAGGTTGCATGAGAATTCAAGTCAGTTGTAGTTCTAACGCTTGACTTTACGCATGAATTTTAAAGAATTCAGAAGCTATCCCAATATCGAATTATGAAGAAATTAGAATGCTTGGGAATGAGACTTGAAGAGCAATGTTGGAATGCAACCGAGTTTTCAAAATTGAGCCTGCCTACATATTCTTGGACTTAGGAATCAGGCTACTTGTAGTTCGACTCTATTGGATGAAGAGAAAACCCTTATTCGAAGATGACCTCAGGTTCAGGAGCAGTGACAACAAAATTGAATTGTGGAAACGAGGCTTGCAACCTCTTAATCATAAATGTGAAGCTCGTCACATTCATAATTGAGAACTTACATGGACATAATTTCCAAAATTCATGGCATATTGTCATTCGGATCAGAAGATTGCCTTGGGCAGGAGTTGGGATTATCCGAAGGCGAAACTGAAAATGCATTAACTGACTTACAGAAATGCCCACATGCCTTCTAATATGGGAGTGGTTAGATGTTGGTGGTAGTCGCTTCCCAGCTCGTATCTGAAAGGCTTGACGCCCCCCTTTCAGACCATGTCCCAGTTCGCTGCTAAGAAAAAGTTCCACGTTGTGCTACATCCTACTTGATGATGTCCACTCCTGTGGTTTTCTTTGAGAGTTCATCCTTTTGGATGTTCTCAACATGACTAAAACAAAACATTAGTGAAATCATAATTTGAAACAGAGATGACATTTTTTACCATGTTTGATATTATTCGTTCTCTTTAGCCTGACAAATGATGAATCGATATGAAGCAGCTCGTGTTCGAAGGGTTTGACGCCCCCTTCAGGCTATGTCCTAGTTCTATGCTGACAAAAATTCCACGTTGTGCTGCGTCCTACTTGATAACGTCCACTCCTGTGGTTGCTTTGAGATTTTCATCCTTTTGGATGCTCTCGATATGACTAAAACAAAATGTTAGTAAAAATATGATTTGAATGAGAGATAACATCTTTGACCATGTTCGATGTACGTTCTCCTCTTTGGCATGATAGATATTGAATCAATATGAGGCAACCATTATATGGTCCTTTTGGCAGCTTGAAGAATAAAATAACATTGATGATCATACGGTGGCTATCTCGGCAGTTGGAGATAAAACATCCACATTGGCATGATAGATAAATGAATCAATAATGAGGAGACCATTGTAAGGTCCTTTCGATAATTTGAAATAAAATAGCCTTGATAATCATGTTGTAGCTATCTCAGCAGCTGGCCACGCTCTTTGGCATAATAGACAATGAATCAATAATAACTAATCTTTGTTGTTGATGATCATGTGATGGCTCGGCAGCTGGAGATAAAATAGCCACGTTCTTTGGCAATAAATCAATATGAATAAACCTTTATATGGTTCTTTAGGTCACTTGAAAAATAAAATAGCCTTCGTCGGCAATAATCATGCGGTAGTTATCTCAGGAGTTGGAGATAAAATGTTCACGTTGGCATGATGGATAATGAATCAATAAATAGCTTTGATATTCATGCGGTGGCTATCTCAGCAGTTGGAGATAGAATGTCCATGTTGGCATGATAGATAACTCTCCGTGATGCATGATAAATGACTCTCCGTATACAATGGCTATCTCAAAGGTTGGAGATAGAATGGCCTTGTCGGCAATTGAAAATATAATAACCTTTCAATGACTCTCCGTATACAATGGCTATCTCAGTGGTCAGAGATAGAATGGATTTGACAGCAGTTGAAAATATAATAACCTTTCAATGAATCTCCGTATATAATGGCTTTCTCATTGGTCGGAGATAGAATGGCCTTATCGGCAATTGAAAATATAGCAACCTTTCAATGACTCTACGTATACAATGGCTATCTCAGTAGTTGGAGATAGAATGGCCTTGTTGGCAGTTGAAAATATAATAACCTTTCAATGACTCTCCATATACAATGGCTATCTCAGTGGTCGGAGATAGAATGGCCTTGTTGGCAGTTGAAAATATAATAACCTTTCAATGACTCCCCGTATATAATGGCTATCTCAGTGGTTGGAGATAGAATGGCCTTGTCAGCAGTTGAAAATATAATAACCTTTCAATGACTCTCCGTATACAATGGCTATCTCAGTGGTCGGAGATAGAATGACCTTGTCGGCAGTTGAAAATATAATAACCTTTTAATGACTCTCCGTAATGGCTCTCCATTTCTCTCCTTAATGTGAGATAAATGATCCTCTCCATTTCTCTCCTTTATATAGGATAAATAAAACTCACCATTTCGCTCTTTTATGCAGGATAAATGAACTTTGCCAATTCGCTCCTTTATGCAGGATGAATGAACCTCTCCATTTTGCTCCTTTATGCAGGATAAATGAACCTTGCCATTTCGCTCCTTTATGCAGGATAAATGAACCTCTCCATTTCGCTCCTTTATGCAGGATAAATGAAACTCGTCATTTCGCTCCTTTATACAGGATAAATGAACCTCACCGTTTCTCTCCTTTATGCAGGATGAATGAACCTCGTCATTTCGCTCCTTTATGCAAGATAAATGAACCTCACCTTTTCGCTCCTTTATGCAGGATAAATGAACCTTGCCATTTCGCTCCTTTATGCAGGATAAATGAACCTCACCATTTCGCTCCTTTATGCAAGATAAATGAACCTTGCCATTTCACTCCTTTATGCAGGATAAATGAACCTCTCCATTTCTCTCCTTTATGCAGGATGAATGAACCTCTCCATGATGCATGATGAATGAATATCTTATGTGTGCATGATAAATGTCTTATGATAGAATGACTTATGTGTGATAAATGTCCTATGTATGTTAGAAGGATTTATGCACGATAAAATGGCTTATGCGTGGTAGTATGTTTTATGCATGATAAATTGGCTTGTTACCAAAGATTTTGATGAAACGACAGTTGTTTATGCCTCGATTGTCCTCTTGTAGGCTAGACTTGTAAATTTCTGCCTCATATGTCCTCCTATAGATAAAACCTGCAAAATCTACTTGCAAAAATTCCTACATTCTTAGTTCAAAACTGAACTGACCTTTGATAAATTACTAGTGACTTGAGCGAGATGAAACTATTTATAAGACATGCGAAGATTTCGCCTCGACTGTTCTCTTTTGGAGATAAGACCTGCAAAAGTTCCTGGTGACTTAGGTGAGAAGGGACTGTTCGCGTCTCGGCTGTTCTTTTGTAAATAAGACCTGAAAAAAATTTCTTGCATCCACATAAAATTTCTCAGTTTTGAAAAATGAATTGATCTTTGACAAATTATTGGTGACCTGGGCAAGATGGAACTATTCACGCCTCAGATGTTCTCTCATAGAGAAGACGTGCAAAAATTTCCTGCATCCACAGAAAATTTCTTAGTTTCAAAATGAATTTGATCATTGGAAAATTGTTGGTAACTTGAGCGTCTCAGTTGCTCTCTTCTGAATAAAACATGCGAAAATTTTCCTGCAAGAATTTCCATGCATCCATAGAAAAGACTCTTAATTTTCAAAACGAATTGATGTTTGACAAGTCGTTGGAAAATTGAGCGCCTCAGTTATTCTCGTGCATGAGTTTTCCTACATCCACAGAAAAGCTCTTAGTTTTAAAAATGAATTGACATATGTTGATTCTTCGGTTGTCTGCTCTTCTTCTTGTCCCCAATGAAGCTTTGATTGAACCCCTACCTAGGTATAAGGTAGAAAAATAAGACTTTCAAATTTGTAGCAATGCTTGGCGAAATTTTGAGGGAAACCTCAAAATTTCTGTCCCAGTTTAGATATTGTCAAGGATTGTCAGCTTATCAAAAGCTCCTTGAGAATTTTTGAGATCTTTCTCAAAAATTTTGTCCCAGTTGAAATTTCATTGTGCTCCAAACTTCAATTTGTTGTAGAAGACTTCTTTGTTCAGAATTTTTGAGTTCCTTTCAAAAATTATGTCCTAATTTCCTTTCTGGGAATATGACCGAGCTGTTGTGGCACCTACGTATCTCATTCTTGAGAATTCAAGTCAAACGTAGTTCATTACAAAGGGATATAATCAGATAACAAACATAAGAGTGATTACAAGCAAATGATGCGACTACAAGAAAAGAAATTTCAAGTTTCTAGACATAGTGTCTCTTAGTAGCGTATGAGCGCTCAATTGTAGTGGATGATGCTTGTACTAAATCTTGTCCCGAACTAATATTTGACACTATCTCTTTTAGCTGTGTACCAATCTTCTTCTTAGTTGGTAATATTCTCAACAGTCTGAAGAGTAACCATGCCACGGTTAATTAGGTCCTGGATCTTATGCTTCAATTAAACAACCTTCAGTATCATGCCCGACACTGTTAGAATGGTAGGCACAAATCTGATCGCCCCTGAAGAAAGGAGAATTAGTGTCCATGGCTCTCAGAGGGGCAGGGTGGATCAATCCTGCAGCTGATAACATTTCAAAGAGCTTTGTTCTGCTTTCGGCAAGTGGAGTAAACTCCCTAAGGGGTTTTGGGTTAGGAGGTTTATTGGTATTTTGCGGGGGTGGAGGCACTTAACGATAGTTGGGGCATTTTTGACGAGGGGGTATAGGGATCTGGACCCTATGGTATGGCGGTGTTTGGTGATTCTGATAAGTTGGTTGTATATGGGAACAACTTGGCAACGAAGATTGGTAATCTGGGATGGTGTTTGGGTATTATGGGGAGTGATAATAGGGAGGAGGAGCTTGGTAGTTTGTGGGTGGAGGCTGAGCATGAAAGGCGGGGGTAGGTTGATGATGGATTTGAGATGCGGACTTTCTGGGGTGGCTGTCAGGGATTCTCCTCTTGTTTTGTATGTCTGAGATGGCCGACATGTCTTCCTTTCTTTTCCTTGACATCCCGGGTGTCCCAAATGATGCCGATATAGGGGTAATCTTTCCCGTTTTGAGCCCGTCTTCAATATTCTCTCCGATCTTCACCATGTCTGCAAATTTTCCCCAATGATCAGTATCATCCTTTCATAGAACTCCGGCTCCTCGGAGCGTACAAATACCTCGATAATTTCCTTTTCAGACATAGGAGGGTGCTCTCTGGCAGCATTCTTCCTCCATCTTTAAGCATATTCCCTGTAGCACTCAGTTGATTTCTGTCTAATCCTCTCTAAGGAATAACAATCTGGCACAATATCAACATTATAGGCAAAATTGTCGACAAAATCCTTGGCCATGGCGCTCCAATTGACCCATCGGTTCGTTGCTTGGGAGGTAAACCATTCTAGGGACTCCCCCCTTAGACTTCGGCTAAAGAGCCACTTTAGCAATGCTTCATTCTTCCCGACACCCACTAGCTGGTCACAATATGCCCTCAAATGGGCTAGGGGATTCCCACTCTCGTTGAAAGTATCGAACTTTGGTATTTTGAACCCTTCTGGTAGGTTCAACTCCGGATAGATGCACAAGTTCTCATAGTCTAGACCTGCAACATCAGGTGTAGAGCGAAATTTTTTCATAGCTTTTGCAATTTCTTCCTTTATATCCAATTTGGCTATCTCTTCCTTGGCCTTCCATTCCTTCTCCTTCTCCTCATAATGGTCAATATCGGAGTAAGTGGCGTGAGGATTTTGTGGATTTGTAAGGGTTGGGAAATGGAATGGGATTTTAAGAGGCAAAATTTGTGGGACATGCGGGTTGTACGGGTCCGAGGGTTGAGTTTCAGGATGAATTATTTGGGGGTGGGTAGCATGAGCCATTCGAGAGGAGCTATCGGCTTGGGTAATATTTGGGTTCTGGAGAGGGGGTGGCGCTTGGGAAAAAAGTAGAAGGTCCTGCGTCAGGAGAGACTTGAACAGGGGTGATAGGTGGATTTGTTGAGATGGGGATAGACTGAGAAGGAAAATGGAATGAGGGCCTCCCATTGTCTGGGACGGGGAGATTAGCAGTGATGGCCAAGTTCACTAACTCTTAGGTCTTCTTTATTTCCATTCTCATGTTCGCGATTTGTTGCATTAGTTGTGCCATCAATTGGTTCTGCTATGTGACACTAGGGTCTGTCACAGTGATCTCTGTTAGGTTTGCATCATCATTGTGGTCTGCCATTTTCCTTTTTGGGTTCTGAATCTTGTGAAATGAGGATGATCGGCCAATCTTATCAACACGGATCAATTGTAGTTACCTTTCAAATGAAAATAACTCAAAAGCAAACAATTTAGTTTCTGCAAATTAGCAGGTAATAGAAGGTAACACACATATCAATAAGGACACAATTGTTTCTTTATCCGAGAGTAAGCTAGCCCACATATATACGAGATATGGTAAGTAGACAAGACTTTGCCTATCGGATTTTAGAAATGGTAGGTCAAAAAGATGGATTTGTGCCAAGCCAGGTTTTCTTGTATTTTTGATAATGTAAACTGTGAAAAAATAATCTTCTAGAAAGGTAGCAGGAAATAAACTTCCGGAGAGATAGGGGAAGATAAGCTTCTGGAAAGATAGGAAAGAATACGCTTCCGGAGAGATAGGCTTTTGGAGAGATAGGGAAATATGCTTCTGGAAAGTTGGGGGAAAATACAGTTTTGGAAAGCTGGGGAAAATATACTTCTGGAAAGCTGGGGAAAAATAAGCTTCTGGAAAGATGGGGTCGGGCCTACGAGGCTGCCTACGTATCTCACGAAGGAGAAATCAGACCATACATCATTCGGAAACTTGAATATTTTCGAATTGAAATACTAGTAAAATCTTAGAATTTTGAGAGGGGATTGATTTCAATTGAGAAATTTGAGACTCGAAGAGTATTTGGACATTTTTTTATAGTAACTTGATTTATGTACTTAAGGGATTCTAGAAAACTTCGAAAAAAAGTAGACTAGCAGACTTCAAACAAAGCAACATAATCACACAAATAGTTATATCACATAAACAGATATTGTGTGCCTTAAACAAATATATGACCCTTTTGTGCCAAGCGTAGGCCTAACGATTTGAAGGGTATATATGCAATTAGACGTTCCATTACCCCAAGAACGTTTATACAAACCTTATAAATAATCTTAATGGGAATACATAATATAGGAAGGGGATACAAAAACAATTAGTCCCACGCAGGGGTACAGTCCTAAGCTAAACCTTCATGCAATATTCCTTCTTGTACTTCTTGGCGCCCTTAAATGCCCTTGGATGTAATAATCTGTAGAAGAACACGTGTTTAAAATGACTCCCAACCCCCAGGACAAAGGTTCGTCACATAACATATACATCCTTCAAATATAAACACATAAGCATGATCATACGACCACTTTGGATGCAAGGTGGTCTTTCTAATGGGCCCAACACGCCTTACGTGTTAGGTCGTCTTAGGCCAATGCTTAGAAATAGGGATTTGAATTCGCTCTACCCTAGGTGTCTAAGAGTGGGTTTTGAATAGACCGGGTACTCAGGCGGACAACCTGGGATGGAAATTCATTACAACCATTGCACGAAGCCGTTAATTGTTACTTATTCCGAAAGGGTTACATATTTGGAAATCTGATTGCTGGATCGCATACCTTTTTTCCAAATACACAAGATACAATAAGAGGTTTCGTGAAATACAAATGACAGTTCAATATCGAATTTAAACACATAAAGCAAATAAAATAATATAAAATCGAATAGTTAGCAAACAACATAATCTAATGGTTAGAACCTAATTAAATTCCCCAGCAGATTCGCCATTTCTGTTATACCTAAAAATGGCATTTTGAAAATAATTAAAAGAAAATTCATAATTCAAAAATCGATTTAAACTCAATTAATTTGAGAAAAACCAATTTTCCGAAATTCGAAAGAAAACAGAGTTGCCACCTAATTTTGAGGATAATTAGGAAACCAATAAATATTTTAAAAAGATCTAACATAAAAATCTTTTTAAAATCCAGAGATAAGGTTCGGGTTCACATTTCCACTTCAAGAAGGTTTACGCACTCGAAATGGCCGCTAAATGCGGTTATCCAACGATTAGGAAATTTGAATAACTTTGAATGATTTGATTGGACTTGAATGGTTGACTGATTTGAAATTGATTAATTTGAAAATACTTTGACTAAACTTCAAAGGATTTGACTAGACTTGAAAGAAAATCTGACTAGACTCAACTGAATTTGAAAAAATTGACTAAGTTTAAAAATCAAACTAAATGATAAAGTCACATTTTTATTTTATTTTATCATTTTTTATATTTTTATTTTTATATAAAAGTAAATAAAAATAACATAAATGGTTTGACACACTGAGGAATCTAATTAGATTGAAATCATTAATAAACAAAATGTCAGCATCCAAAACAAATAGCAAATATCTGCAAATAATAAAATAAAAGAAGGAATATAAAGAAAGGATTGGGCTTGGCAAACACAGATGATGACTTGTTCTAACTCCTCATGTTAGGGCCTGCTGGATTGTTGCTTCTCGAGTTATGTATAATAACTTCTTTCTCCTGGGAATTAGGCTGACTCAAAGAGGGAGTTGGGTCTTCTTAAACCCAAGAGGAACCAAGGAGGTGGAATCCAAAATGGACTCGGATGGATTCACATGAAACAAAAGGGAAAAAAATAAAGATTAATATACATGAAATAAAACTTTTCAACAAGTAGATCAAGTATTTCATGCTTAATCAAGTATGAACAGTAGAACAAACATTGTAATATAAGAACAAAGGTGGTGTACTTGAGAATCAACTAACCAATCTTTAGGAATTAGAACAAACACCGTAACATGAGTTCAAACACAGTAACTTCGTGACATAAGAACAAGGATATTGCAACCCTTTTAGGAATTAGAACAAGCACAGTAACTTTTAGAATAAAAATTCATATGGCAAGAAAATCAGCCAACAGCTTTAGATGACTCAATCTAGAATCTAGGTTCGAACCGAAACAATCTTTATTATCAATCAGGTACTAAACTTACGATGGCATCATGGTATCAGTAGCATCACAACAGCTTAAGAAATCATTTCAGTAGCATCACAACAAGACACACAACAAACTCATTTTTTACTGTCTTGAAATTAAAGAATATGAAGGAGTCATGGAGGCCAAAATCATTCTTGAGACAGACACATGTAGTATGCAATCATGCTAGACGAAATTCTGGCTCGACCAACTTACAACAATATCACAACAGTAGTAGTATCGCAGTTATAGCATCACAGAATCGTAGTTACAGCTGATTATGACTAGAAACACAGTTACAACATCACAGTCATAGAAAACAAAATAAAATTACAAGCTAATTATACAGACTCACAGTATTCAAATTTCACCTGTTATCTTAATTTAGTAGCAGAATAACCAAGTCAAAACCACACGATCAGACAAGATGGATTCATTTAAATATGAGATTGGGGCAAAAATGAAGCTGAAACACTTAAATCTTAAAGTCTAGAGAGAAAGAAAAGCAGGATTTTATAAAAAATGATTGGATTAATGTTGTTGCAGCACTATCTTAGCAATTTAAGATTACATTTTCAAATGACAATAATAATGAATAAGACATTCAGCAGAACAAGAGTGTTTTCGACATAACATCATACATTTTGAAATCACTGCAGCTCAATTCGAATATTTAACGTAACACACAGAACATAGTGAAGGCTAGCCATTTTCAAGCATCTTTAGTTAAATAAAATTCGAAAACAACTAACTGGAACAGCCTAAAGCACAAACGAAACAATGAGTATGATCCCATGACTTATGGAAACCAACTTAACAACAATTAGCAACGTCACCACAACATTAACTCATCACAGCAGTGATTTCCGATCAGTAAATCAAGTGCAAAACAGAATGCTTTGATACTCCTTCCCTCGTCTCATTCAATCATGATATATAAGACTTGAAAGTAAAGCGAGATTGGGATATTACCTTTTTAGGAGCAGTGAACTGGAGACGACGAGCTTGACAAAGGCCATTTACACCACTATGATTCCAATTTTGTGCCTATTTCGACTTAGCGTTTTTGGAGCAGGAATTGGGGATGATGAACTAAGTGAAAAATTCACTCAACGAATAGAGACCCGACTAAAGTACTTTGAAATTAGAAATGTTTTCTTGACAAAGGACGGCTCTTAGATTTTCTAGGGTTTCTTCGATTAAGAACCGCCTCTATTTGCTAGGATTTTCTTACTATTCACGGCTCTTAGATTTCCTAGGGGATTTCTAGGATGACTGTTGCCCGTTTTAGGGGAAGACGATGAGAGATTATATAGGGGACGATTAGGGTTTGAAAATTGGGGAAACTAGATTGATTTGAAAAGGAGCACACGTGAGGGAGACAAGAACGTTGAAGATTGTCGGGTCTTGGGATTTGGGGGAGCGTCTGCTTTCCTGGATTTCTGGATTTTCATTCATGAAGAAGAAGAAGATGGGAGAAGAAAGAAGAAGAGAAGCAGGTGTGGGGAAATAAGGGGAAATAAAGAGAAAATGGGGGCACATGGCCCCCACGCGCTAGTCTTAATTTTTTTTAGAAATAATGGTTTCAAGTCGTTAAAGCAAAATAAGAGCTCGCTGATTAAATTAACACTGTGGAGGGTAAAAATTAGGTGTCAACACTCCTCCCAAGACTCAACACGCTCATAAGTTTGTCAATACATCAGGAATATCCATCACTCAGCCTTTATGGGTAAGAACACTCACCTCATCTCATCATCTATCAACTTAAAGAGTTGGGTTATTCCTTAAAAACTAAGATTCAGTCTCATTAGGCTCTAAGAACACTAATTCAATCATTTTTCAGTCATCAGTACACTCTCAGGGCTCTGAATCCAAGAATCATCATATTCAGATAATCAAGGCTCTAGACATTACCCCTAAGTTCATTCTTGAAGCATTAACAATGGAATCATGCAAATTAGGGATACAATATTTACAATAATACATGCAAACAGTAACTATAAGTACGAGGATCATCAATTTAAGATAATATATAGACATTAAAGAAAATTCTCAAGAAAGTTTCAAGAAATCATAACTCTAGAATTATCAACTGTCTAGCTCTAGTTTACTGCACTATTTGGGGCGCATGGAAGGACAATCCCGTTTTTGGATAGCCTTTACATACCTGTGATGAAGATTGTTCAAATCTTCAAGGAAATCTTGACTTGGAGTAGAAACCCTCAATCCTCTCTTCTTCTTCTCTCTTAGAAAGTACGTTTAGCTTAAGAAAAATATGGGTTTTGAACCCTCAATCATTAATAAACTAACTCTAAAACACATTCTTAGACTTAAAAATGGGTTCAGAATGACCAAAATACCCTTCCAAAAATTTAAAAAGAAAATTATAAAGCTGGTGTGCTGGTCCGCAATGCACTAGGGGCCCGGACCAGTACATTTCTATTTTTCGAAAATCTCAATTTTCGTCAAAAAATTAAAGAAAAACTTAAGTATGTCTCTGCATCCCCTCTGCATCGTGCCAGGGGCGGGGATCAACACTGTTTTGGAAAGAATTAGCAAAAGTTATTTATCGGCCCAGTTTCTCTTAAATCGGGTCGAGACCACTTTGCCACTCGATTTTCTGCGTTGATTGTAAATCCGATCTCGAATTTTCAATTGGAGCTTCAGAAGATGCATTGTGCACACAATTATGTTTTAGGGGTGTTTTGGTAATTTTCTGGGGCGTTAAAATACTGGTATGTAAGAATGACTAAATAAACAAGGAAAGCTCAACTTAGACCAATCAACCCAACTCGTAACTTGACTCATCAACTCGTAACTCAACTCAATGAATATGTAAAGTTTAAAGCATACTTTGAAAATGGGCTTAATGTGATGCAATTCAGTTTAAAACAAGATATGCTCAATCAAGAGTTGCTTGAGAATTTCTCCTAACCGACATAACTCCCATCTTTAGTTTGATGATGTACAATGAAGACAACATCATTGTCATACCCATCCTAAACTTGTCAATACTTAATGGTTCTATTTTTGTTTGTTTTGCATTTGGAAGAGTTCTATAAGAAGTCATTTAATAGTATAATTTTTGTAATTGAATTTTACACCATTTAGTATAATTAAGGAGTAGACGATTTCAGATTATGATCCACTTATAGTTACATATATATAGTCGTTAAATCGATTTATTATCTCTTTTTCCATTTATGTGACTCTATTTGGTTTATTGATTCATTTGAGAAAAAAATTACACAGACAATTTCATATTTTAAAGCAATTAAAATAGGAAAAACGATTCAACTTCATAACAGTTATTTACTATATCAAATTTGGTTTTGAGTTATATACATTAATAATGCAAAGTTATTTATATTATTAGTGCAATTTAATCTGTAATAATCATTAAAAGTAACTCAAAAGAGCTTAACACTTTTAAGAAAAAGTGACTCAAAAGAGCTTAACACTTTTAAGCAATTAATTCAACTATTCGAATAAACCCTAAAGATGCATTTTTCTTAAAAGTGTTAAGCATATCAGTGTGTCTAAAATCATTAAAAGTGACTCAAAAGAGCTTAACACTTTTAAG
>JAOTQR010023533.1:0-16847 GCA_025774065.1 Solanum ossicruentum
TGCAACACTATAGATACTTTCATGAATTCAATATATATATATATATATATATATATATATTCAATCCCTTAATCATCTCATAGTCATATGATTCATAATCCATGCAATAGATCATCAATAGCTCAAGAATCCTTGTCAAGGCATTTTGTCAAATACTTGGCGGTTGTGCAATGCTAGTTAAAAATGATGCAATTCAAGATTGAAGTAATGTGAGAGAACATAATGTAAATTTTTCTACCATCTCATAGTATAAGCTTGAAATAAGCATACATATGTTTCCAATCAATATTTCATAAAATCCCAACATAATTTGTAATTATTGTTCACTCAATTTGGACCCTCCACATTTTAAATTTATTATCGAGCTTTTTCAATTTTTCAAAAGTTATTCCAAAAGATTTTTAATCATTTTAGTTTAATTATGATTTTTTTTTAAAAAAATCAACTAGATAATAGTTGAATTAATTATTTCATTTAGTTAATTTTAAGCAGCTCTTTAATTGATAAATATTGGATTCGTCTTATTAATTAGTTTTGATACTTTTTATTTCTTAACAGACAACATGTGCCCAACTCGGTTAGTCCCATTGCTCACTCCATTTTCCCCTTGATCAAGAATATGAAGTCAGATTTTTGATATCATGCATGAATTTTGAGATCTATAGAAATTATGAATCTGGGCACTTCCGAGGCACATTTTCAGACACTTTTTGAGGTCGTTTCAATATCTCCCCCATGGGAGCATTCGTCCTCTAATGTCAAAGAAGCATAAGAAGAGTAATCATGAGTAAATCAGCCCCTAAAAAATGCAATAATGCACTTAAACACCATTTTCAAAATCTCAACATAAGTGTCAAAATCACCATGAACTTGTCAATATAAACATGGATGCATGTATAAAACATATTAGGCTGATACATGAGACATGAAATCATATAGAAGACATAGAATTAGTACCATAGGCTTTATTAGAATGGAAGAAATAAGGATATCTCTTTTTCATGTCTGTTTCGGCCTCCCATTTAGAACTTTCGACTTGTTGATTCCTCCAAAGGTCCTTAACGGAAGCCACATCCTTGTTCCTCAACATCTTCACTTGTCTATCCAAGATCTCTACTGGAATTTCTTCATAAGTCATGTTGTCTTTGACGACCTCCACAACATCCAATGGAACAACACCATTGGGATCACCCACATATTTCCTCAACATAGATACATAGAAGACCGGATGAACCAAATCCATTTCATTGGGCAATTCCAACTCATAGGCCACCTTACCAATCCTCATCATAACCCTGTAAGGACCCATAAATCTTATACTTAATTTGCCCTTCTTACCTAAAGAAACCACACCCTTCTTGGGTGAAACCTTCAAATAGACCTAATCACCAACGTTAAATTCAATCTCCCTTCTCCTCACATCGGCATAGGACTTTTGACATCTTTGGGCTATTTTCAACCTTTCTCTAATCAACCTTACCTTCTTCATTGCTTCTATAAACAGATCTATACCCAACAATGCCACTTCTCCCACTACAAACCACCCAACCGGTGACCTACATTGCCTACATAGAGGGCATCAAAAGGAGCAATATCAATGCTAGACTGATAGTTATTGTTATAAGCAAACTCAATCAATAGAAGATGATCATCCCAACTACCCTTAAACTCCAAAACACAAGCCCTAAGCATATCCTGAGGAGTTTGGATAGTTCATTCTGCTTTGTCATCAGTTTGAGGGTGAAAGGCCATACTAAGATTTACCTTGGTACCAATACCTCTTTGGAAGGACCTCCAAAAGTATGAAGTGAATTGAGCACCACAATCTGATATGATAGACAAGGGCACCCCATGCAATCTCATGAACACATGAATATAGTATAACTTGGCATACTCTCCGGCACTATAAGTAGTCTTAATCTATAGGAAATGAGTTGATTTTGTCATTATATCAACCACAACTCAAACAGAATCAAAACCTTTTCTAGCCTTAGGAAACCCAACCACAAAATCCATGTTAATTTCCTCCCACTTCCAAGTAGGAATCTCTATGTCTTGGGTTAGGCCACATTTGACATTGTCTTTCTTCATGTTACCCCACCAAAACACATCCCTCAAATTTCTATACATCTTTGTAGAACCGGGATGAATAGGATAGGGAAAATTATAAGCCTATCAAAGATTTTCCCTCTCAAGTCATCAACACAAGGCACACATAACCTACCTTGGTACCTAAGGGTACCATCTCTCCCTTGGGAGAAAATCTCCACCTTGCCCTCTCTCACCTAGGCTTTCAATTCTAACAAGGAGGGGTCAGGATCTTTCTTTGCTTTTACCTCATCAACGAAGGATGATTTTGAACCATCAACAACCATAACACCACCATTATCAACCTTTTCAAACATAACCCCCAATCTACCAACCGATGGACCTCTCTAGCCACTATTTTGCCACTACCATCAATATGAGCTAGGCTACCTATAGACACCCTACTCAAAGCATTCGCCACAACATTAGCCTTATGTCACGAAACAAGCCTAGGGCCTAGATATGACCGGCGAATGGGGAACCCGAAGGAAACCCAAACAAGCCTCATAGCATATCATCACACATCTTTGGTTGTAGAAGCAAGATAAATCAACATAAGAAACATAAAGAAGGGAAATAGGGACTAAAGGAGAGAGAGAATTATATTTAAATAGCTTGAAAATCATAAGTGAGTAAAGCTCAAGCATAATACATATCTTGCCCAATAACACCTCTAACATAGGACTTAGTGGGGGCCAAGACAAGCAACTGGGCTAACACTCATAGTCAATGTATACCAAAAAGGAAAGATAGTCTTTAATACATAGCAAAAGAACATATATATTACCCTCGAATATGAGGACTCACCAACTAGCTTGAATGGATGCCACTAGCCACATGGAGGAGGATGATGACCAAATGTAGTTTCAGTTCCTACATAGTACCATCATGTAAGCATAGAGTATGCATTAGTATGTTTGAATGTACTATGTATGTAAGATGAAATGCAACAATGAATAGGCAAGTTAGTCAAAATGCATAATCATAAGAAATGAATAGCATAATAATAATACGACATATATTAATGGTGCTTGAAGTAAAATCATGCTTATATAGAAGATAGTTCATAAGTAGAAAGAGACTATCTTTTGGCTAATGGGCTTCCCACCTCCCGTTCTTGGTGTTTTAGGTATCAACCCCTCAATTTGGTTATTAACATACACCACCCACCCCTAAGGTGATTGAGGTATTAATGCCACAATTTGGTTAGTGAGGTATTGAGCCCTCAATTTGGTTCATGAGGTATCAACCCCTTAATTTGGTTAATAAGGTATTAACCCCTCAATTTTGTTATGGTCAATTCAACACTACATAGAGAAGTACCATATACATACTTTCCTTCTATCCTCATCATAACATCGTATACATACTTTTCTTCCATCATCATACATGCCTTTCATGAAATCAACACATATTCATCCTTCTTTCATCATCATAGAGTCATTCATAATATTAGACAAGCATTAGACCTTCAATTCCTCAAGAAACCCTAGCCAGACATTTTATCAAACACTTGACGGGTGTGTACTGCTAGTGACAAACCATGTAATTCAAGAATGAAATCATGCAAGAAAATCCATTGTAAAACTATCAATCAACACCTTGCAACACCCTCCAGAAATATACATCAAAATCCCTCATCAAATCCAAAATTAGATCAACGATTTATAGCTCAAAACATGCTAAACCAATCATACTTTCATAAACCCCAAATCACTGTGCAGTAAATTTCTTAATATACAAAACCCGCATGTAAAATAAACTTTAAATCATGCAATTTAAGTAGAAAATAGGATTGGACACCATGGGTGAAAGGACCCAATGGTTCAAACCCACATACCTTGACTTGGGAGAATTTCTTGAAGAGGACTTTAATGTAGACTTGAAGCTTGAGTGAAATCCTTGATGAAATCCTTAAGATTGGTCTTGAGCTTTGGGACTTGAATTTAGGGTGAAATATGAGTAACAGTTTGAGTGAGTATTGGGGAATGTTTAGAATGATATGATGGTGAAATAAGGCTAAGTATAGGTACTGTCAAGTATGGGAAGCCTTATGCCTATGAATTAAAAGTCTTGTACCAAAGTCAAGAGAAAACAGGACCAAAACGGACTGCTTACCAAAATTGCATTTTCTGCACAAACGAGTTCCATGAAAATAGGCATAACTCCTTCATCTAAACTTGAAATGAGGTGAAACCAAGTGCATTGGAAAGCTAATTCAAAGCGCATTAATTTGATCGGTCGTGGGCCACCTATATCTTTGTGTTCTAAGAGATAAGACCCTTCAAAGTTGACCCTCCTGAATAGCATTTTTGTGATTTTTGAAATTTTATATGGTTTCTCTAAAATTCGGGTTAGACCCATTTCCCACTCAATTTGACCACCTAAAAGAGAGTGTGAATTTGAATTTTTGAAATAATGAACGAATTTTTAGATATATTGAAATTACGATACGGACACTTTCGAGCCACATTTTTGAGCACTTTTTAGGGTCGTTTCAATATCTCACCCTTGGGAACATTCATCCCCAAATGTCAAAGAAACGTACCAGACAAGAGTAATCCCAACAAGAATGCAACAATACATTTTAAAATACCATTTTCAAAACCTCGACATAAGTGTAAAATCGTCATAAAATTGCTAACTTGAACATGAATGCATATGAATGACATAAGGTCTGAAACACAAGACTTGGAATCATAGAAAGAACTTGAGATGTCATCATAAGCCTTAACAGAATGAAAGAAATATGGATATTACTCCTCTATGCCCACTCCAGCTTCCCAAGAGACACATACGACTAGACGACTTTTCCAAAGGGCCTTAATGAACACCATATCCCTATTAATCAATCTCTCCACTCATCCATCCAACATCTCCACCGGGACCTCCCTCCAAGCCAACATATCCTCCACCTCACCCACAACTTCAAAGAGTTCTATAACATTAGAATCACCACTACATACCATCCACCTAGGAGCATGAAGACCCGGGCGAACCATATCTACATCAACAGACAAATCCCTAAACTAATGCAACCATACCAACCTCCCTCTACACTCTATAAGGACTCATAATCCTTAACTCAAGTTTCAACCTTAAATACACCTAACCCACTTAGTATCATAGCCTCCATCTCCCCCTTGGGAGATAATCTCCTCTCTATCGTCTTCTAACCCAAAACTTCCAACTTTAATAAGGCAGAATCAAGGCCTTGCTTAAACTAGACCTCCTCAACCAAAGAAGATTTGGAACCATCAAGAACACTATACCACCATTCTCAACTTCCATCAACTTACATCCAATCTAGCCAACTAATGAGTCCAACTAGTCTCCTTCTTGCCACCACTATCCACACATGGTAGGCTACCTAGAGCACCGACCGCAACATTAGCCTTACCGAGGAAAAGTAATGCACACTCATTCTTAATCCTTAAAGAATCCTAACCACCTTCTTGCTATCCACAATGTACACTTATCTTATTTAGCAAACAATCTCTCGTCATCCAAGAATTGCAACAATACCTCTAAATGATTAACAAGCTCTAAACAAATCAATACCTCATCACTAGATACCACCACAAACATATCAAGGAAGACCCTATTCAAGAAATCCACAAACACCCTTGGTGAACAAGACAACCAAACAACTCCATCAATAATAATAATGCTTAGTCCTAGTCTGAAAAGACACTTAGGGACATCACCTATCCTCATCTTCAATTAAAGACAACACCCATACCAAAGATCAACCTTAGAGAAGTGACTAACCCATTGTAGTTGATCAAGTAGGTCACCCATCCTTAGCCATCACATCACAACCTTACGTGTGCTACCCTCATCAAAAGCATACTATGCAAGTAGCCAATCCTGTGACCTCTATCACCTCAAACTAAGTCCAACCAAGATCACAAGCAAGACTCTATGCAATGATCATATAGGGCAACCCTTATAGACCCCTACTAGCGACAATAAACTCACGTAACCATCCAGGACACACACACACACACAAATCCTACTACCACAAAGGAATAGCACAAAAAATAGCAACCCCCAGACCACTCAAATCACCTTACTCAAAATGTGAATCACAACATTGTCCTCACCTAGGGTACACTAAGTCATAGGAGAAATAATAGAAGAGGACCTACTCACAAGCTCCGATAATAGTCTGCTAAACTCAAGAAGCTCCTAATATCCAAGGGGGTTAAGTTTAGGCTAACATCTAATCACCTCTATCTTACAAGGGTCCATCTTAATGCCATCACCGAGCACCATACAACCTAGGAAAGAAACTTCCTACAACCAAAATCTCATTCGTCCTATTTAGCACCTAACTTCATTCTTTAAACTTGTAGTACTACCCTCAAACGATTCACATGCACTACCTCATTAGGGAACGGACCATCATATCATCACCGAAACCACCATAAATCTATTAGAGTAGGGACTATAGATCTTACTCATGAGACTTATAGGCATACTAGCGTACTAGTCAAACCAAAAGAAACTACCCAAAATTCAAAATATCATAAAGGGACATTCAAGGCCTCATCTATCACCAATGTCAATTCTATAAATAAACAACTCAGATTCAACACCTCAAATTCTCACAAGATGAAAAATGCAACTTCTTAGAGACTAAAAGTACATAAAGACTAGAAATAGATATACCTCCCTTGCTATCATTTGACAACCTCCCACTCGAAAACAGTCTCATTAGGGAATCAAAATACGGGTCCTACCACCCATGAAGACACGACAAGTATGCAACCATTCCATCCCTATAATGACATCAAAATCCACCACGCCAACTCCAACACTTCACGAAGCAAGACCTAATGCAATACAAGCCTGGATCAACACCTATAAAGCTTATAGCAACAATATACCCAACAAAAGGATAGATACCAAAGATCCACAAAACAATTGGGCCACATAAGAAGCCCCACTAGCAACCAAAAGTATTAATGAAAGAAATAGTGAAATTTGAATCCATCAACATCAAGACATTCAACTTACCTTCCTTTGCCTTCCTCAGTGAAGCATCATGATCAACTAGAATAGCAAAGAACATTCGTTAGAGGGGAAATCCCTATCTCACTTCTAAAGAACGACATAGATCATGAAGAAGGGAACCATTTCCTAAAATATCTCATAGCCTCCTACTCATAGTTGTGGTGCACAGCACAACCATGAATAAGACTCTAATCGACACAGTGTGTTGGAATCTAAGGATCTTTCAACCTAGTGCTCTGATACAATCTTTGTCACGACCCAATGCTAGGGCCCAGACATGACTAGTGAATGTAGAACCCGAAGGAACCCCAAAAAAAACCTCATAGCATATCATCACACATCCTTGATCGTGAAATCAAGATAAATCAACATAAGAAACATAAACAAGGGAAATTGGGACTAAGGGAGAGAGAGAATTATATTTAAATAGCTTGAATATCATAAGTGAGTCAAAAAACAAGCATAATACATATCTTGTCCAACAACACCTCTAACATAGAACTTAGCGGGGGCCAAGACAAACAATCAGGCTCACTCTCAAAGTCAAAGTATACCAAAAGGGAAAGATTATCTTTAATACATAGCCAAAGAACATAGATATCGCCCTTGAACATGAGGACTCACCAACTAGCTTGAATGGATACCACTAGCCACGTGGAGGAGGATGATGACCAAATGGAGCTCCATGTTCCTACATGATGTTATCATGTAGGCATAGAGTTTGCGTTAGTACATTTGAATGTACTAAGTATGTAGGATGCAATGCAACAATAAATAGGTAACTTAATAAAATGCAAAATCATAGGCAATAGATAGCATAATAACAATATGACATGTATGAATGGTGCTTGAAGTAAAATCATGCTTATATAGAACATAGTTCATAAGTAGAAAGAGACAATCATTTGGCTAATGGGCTTACCACCTCCCGTTCTAGGTGATTGAGTTATCAACGCCTCAATTTGGCTAATGAGGTATCAACCTTACAATTTGGTTGATGAGGTATCAACCCCTTAATTTAGTTAATGAGGTACCAACCCCTCAATTAGGTTAATAAGGTACCAACCCCTCAATTTGGTTAATGAGGTATCAACCCCTTAATTTTTTATGGTCAATTCAACAATACATAGAGAAATACCATATACATACTTTCCTTCTAGCCTCATCATAACATCATATACATACTCTTCTTTCATCATCTTGCATACTTTTCATGAAATCAAAAAAATATTCATCATTCTTTCATCATCATAGAGTCATTCATAACATAACACAAGCATTAGACCTTTAACTCCTCAAGAAACCCTAGCCGGACATTTTGTCAAACACTTGGCGGGTGTGTAGTGCTAGTGTAAACCATGTAATTCAAGAGTGAAATCATGCAAGGAAATCTATTGTAAAACCATCAACCAACACCTTGCAACACTCTCAAGCAATATATATCAAAACTCCTCAAATCTAACATTATATCCAGGATTTATAGCTCAAAACATGTCAAAACAATCATACTTTCATAAACCCTAAATCACTGTGCAGTAAATTTCATAATATACAAAACCCACATGTAAATTCAACTTTAGTTCATGCAATTTAAGTAGAAAAGAGGATTGGGCACAATGGGTGAAAGGGCCTAATGGTTGAAACCCATATACCTTGACTTTGGAAAATTTCTTGAAGAGGACTTTAATGGAGACTTTAAGCTTGAGTGAAATCCTTAAGATTGGTCTTGAGCTTTGGGACTTGAATTTAGGGTGAAATATGAGTCTAAGTGTTTGAGTGAGTATTGGAGAGTGTTTAGAATGACATGAGGGTGAAATAAGGATAAGTATAAGTATTTTCAAGTATGGGAACCCTTAGGCCCAAGATTTAAAAGTCTTGGATCGAAGTCAAGAGAAAACAGGACCAAAACGGACTGCTCACTGGAATTGCATTTTCTGCGCAAACGAGTTCCACAAAAATGGATATAACTCCTTCATCCGAACTCGAAATGAGGTGAAACCAAGTGTGTTGGAAAGCTTATGCAATGAGCTTTAATTGATAGGTCATGGTCTACCCAGTTCTTTGTGTTCTAAGAGATATTCCCCTTCAATTTGACCCTCCTAAATCACGATTTTTGCGATTTTTGAATTTTGATACGGTTACTCTAAAATTCCGGTTAGACCCATCTCACACTCAATTTGACCTCCTAGAAAAGAATATGAAGTCAGATTTTTTAAATAATAAATGAAGTTTTAGATATATGAAAATTATGATTCCAGACACTTCTGAGGAACATTTTCGGGGACTTTTTGAGGCCGTTTCACCTTATCGGGATGATAATGCACATTCATATCATAGTCCTTAAGAAGATCTAACCACATTCATTGCCTCAAGTTGAGATATTTTGGAGTGAACACATATTGGAGACTCTTATGATCGGTAAACACATCAACATGCACTCCATGCAAATAATGACTCCAAACTTTCAAAGCAAAAACCACGGCGGCCGATCCAAGATCATGAGTAGGATAATTCTTTTCATGCATTTTGAGTTGCCTAGAAGTATAGGTTATCACATTACCATTTTGCATCAAAACTTAACCCAAACCAATCCGGGAGGCATCACAAAACACAACAAACTCATCCAACCCTTTCGATGGAGATAAGATAGGAGAGACACAAGCTTAGCTTTCATACTTTGGAAACACTTTTCGCACTCACCAGTCCACACAAATTTAGCGTTCGTTTTAGTCGACTTAGTCATGGGAGAAGCAATAGAAGAGAACCCACTCAAAAACCTCCGGTAATAACCCGCTAAGCCCAAGAAGCTTCTAATGTCCGATGGAATCAATGGTCTTTGTCAATTTCTGATCACATCCATCTTCTTAGGATCCACCTTAACACCATCCCCGACACCACATGACCTAAATAGGCAACCTCTTTCGACCAAAATTCACACTTTTCATTCTTAGCATACAACTTCTCTTCCCTCAATCTTTGTAGCACTACCATCAAATGAGCCATATGCTCCTCCTCACAATGAGAATAGATCAAAATATCATCAATGAAGACCACCACAAATAAATTAAGGTAGGGCTTCAAGACCCTATTCATAAGATCCATGAAGATAGTCGGCGCATTGGCCAACCCAAAAGACATAACCACAAATTCATAATGCCTATACCTAGTTCGGAAAGCTGTCTTGGGAATGTCACACTCCCTCACCTATACTTGATGATATCCGGAATGAAGATCAATCTTAGAGAAATGACTAGCCCCTTGATTTTGGTCAAACAAATAATCAATTCTTGGGAGAGGGTACTTATTCTTGATGTTGACCCTATTAAGTTGCCTATAGTCAATACGCATTCTACGAGACCTATCCTTCTTCTTCACAAGCAACACCAGCACACCATAGATGATTGGCTAGGCCTAATAAAACCCTTTCCAACAAAACCCTCAATTCCTCCTTCAACTTCTTTTAACTCCATCGGGGCCATACGGTAAGAGGGAATGGAAATGGGTTGAGTATCAGAAGGAGCTCTATACCAAAATCCATTTCCCTTTCGGGAGGAACACCTGGAAGGTAATTTGGAAAGACATCAAGGAACTCATTTACCACCAGAACCGACTTTATAACAAGGACTTTGGACTCAACATCCCTATCCCTCATAAGATGATAGAGACACCCCTTACAAAACAACTTTTGGGCTTTAATGCAAGAGATAAACCTACCCTTGACCACCACTTCATTACTCTTTGACTCAAGGATGGCTTCATTTTGGAATTGGAACTTGACCCTACGGATTCTGGAATAAACAGAAGCATAGTATGCATGCAACCAATCTATCCTAAGAATAACATCAAAATCAACCATATCCAACTCAACAAGATCACGAGGCAATATTTTGTGCAAAATGCAAATGGGACAATTTTTATAGACCTTTCTAGCAACAATAGATGAACCAATAGGAGTAGAAGCCTCATAAAACAATTTGGGCTCCACATGAAACTTTTTGGCAACAAAAGGGGTAACAAAAGAAAGAGTGGCACCTAGATCTATCAAATCATACACATCAAATTCAAAGGCTTTTAACATACTGGTGATGACATCGGATACCTCATCAACCCCTTGTCTCCCTTTGAGTGCATAAAATCGATTGTGCCTTGGGGCACCACCTTATTGACCTCCTCTTCCCAAAAGAACCGCATTGACACCTTGTCCTTGTGGACGAACAACATTACCCTTGTTCCGATTACCAGGGAAATCCATTATCTTGTGGGCTACTTCCCCATAACTATAGCAAGCATGAGTAGCCCTCAAGCATGGGCCACCATGACCTTTACCACATTTTGGGCAAATAGCATTAGGCCTCACACCACCATCACCTTGGACCCTTGGGTAGTCATTGAAAAACCTTTTATTAGGAGAATGAGAAAACCCTTGACCTTGAAGAAACCGACCACCTTTGAGACCTTGGAACTTACCATCAAAACGAGCCCTCTTAGCCTCATGACCCCTTCTCTTCCTCAATTTCTCCCCCTCTAATAATTCACCATAAGTTATAAGGCGGGACAAGTCCATGCCACCTATTAACATGGTGGTATAACATTTTTCACTGACCGAATCGGATACACCCATCAAAAACTTATTCATTCTAGACATTGGGTCGGCAACCAAGTGCGGAGCATATTTTGGAAATTGGTTGAACTTGAGGGCAAACTCCCTCACACTCATAGATGCTTGCTTCTAATTCATGAATTCCATCATTTTGGCCTCCCTAAGCTCAAGAGGGAAGAATCGGTTTGAGGAAAGCTGCCTTAAATTCCTCCCATAGAATCACATTGTTGTTCCCCTTCTCCTGCTTCCTTTGAGTGTACCATATTTGTGATGCCCCCTTGAGTTGGTGAGCCGCCAACTCTGCCTTTTTTTCCGACCTCACACCGATGATAGCCAACACTTAGTAAACCTCACTAATACACTATTGAGGGTCCTCATCCACTTTAGACCCATTGAACTCCGGTGAGTTCATCATCATAAAATCCCTTACCCAAGATGCTGAAGTAGGAGCATGATGGGCTTGGGCCTCGTGGTTGGCTTGGTTAGCCACAACTTGAGCTAGCAAGGTGAGAGCATCTCGGAGCTCTTCATGAGCCGGTTGTTTCTTGGGTGTGTGGGCTCTTCTTCCTCTTGTGTTAGGCATGATCTAGCATAGCAAAGAATAATTGTTTTTTGGGGGGGGGACCTTACCTTAACTTCTATAGCATAATATAGACCATGAAGAAGGGGAACATTTCCTTAACGTCTCAAAGCCTCTTACTCATAGTTGTGGTGCACAACACAACCATGAATAAGACTCTAGTCAACACGTTGTGTTGGATGCTGAGGACCATTAACAACCTTGTGCTCTGATACCAAGTTTATCACGACCAAACCCTAGGGCCTAAACATGAAATGGCACATGGGGAACCCGAAGGGGCCCCAAGCAAGCCTCTTCACATATTGTTACACATCCTTGGTCATGGAAGCAATAAAATGATGATAAAGGATAGTAAATAGGTATAAATAGGGTTATGAGACATCTTTCATATCATAAAAAATTAAGAGAGTCAAAGAGAATCAATCTTACAGCACCATTACATAACTTGTCCAACAACACCTCGAAGCATAAAACTTAGTGAGGACCAAGACATGCAATTGGGCTCACCCTCCTAGTAATAAGTAGTCATAATAAAAGGAGTAAATACATACCATAATTAAGAGAAGTATGTCCTCAGAGTTGAGGACTCACCAACTTGCTTTGAGAGCAATCATGCTAGCCATGTGGAGGATTAGGATGATCAAGTGGAGCTCCGTTCCCAACATGGTAACATTATGTAGGCATAGAATATGTGTTAGTATATTTAAATGTATTAAGTATATAAGATACAATGTAACAAGAGATAGGGCACATAATTGAAATGCGTAGCTAGGCAATAAATGAACATTTAGTAATATGGCATGCATGAGTGATATTTGTAGTAAAACATGCTTGCATAGAACTTTTTACAAATATAGGAAGAGACCATCATTTGTAACAAGGCGTACCACCTCCTTGGCGAGACGATTGAGGTATAAACCCTTCAACATGGTTGCATAGGCTTACTACCCCTTGAGCGAGGAAATTAAGGTACAAACCCCCAACATGGTGCCACGAGCCTACTACCTCACTAATGAGGCATTTGAGGTGCATACCCTCCAACATGGTAGTTTGGGCCTACTACCCCCCGAATGAGGCAATTGAGATACAAACCCCTCAACATGGTTGCACGGGCCTACTAGCTCTTGAGCGAGGTAATGGAGGTACAACTCCACGAACGAGGCATAGTCAACTTGCAACACTATAGATACCATTAATGTAATAAACATATATACATATCCCTTTCCTCATTATAAAGTCACTTAGCTCACATACCATGCATTCGGCCTTCCAGAACTCAAGAAACATTAATCGGACATGTTATCAAACAGTTGGTGGTGTGCAATGCTAGTGTAAAATCATGTAATTCAAGAGCAAAATCATGCAAATAACTTCAATGTAAAACCACCCACCAGTACTTGGTAATACCCTCATGCAATATACATCAAAACCCTTCATCAAATCTCAAGATAGATCAAAGATTCATAACTCAAAACATGCTTAAACAATCAAAGTTTCACAAAACCCAAATATAATTCATAGTCAAATTCATAGTAAGTAAGAATAATAAGTAAATCAACTTAGAAACATGAGTTTTATGTAAAAAAAAAAAAAAAAAAGCTTGGCCACCATGAGTGAAAGCACCCAATGGTTGAAACCGACATACCTTAACTTTGGAGAATTTCTTGATGAAGATTTAGATGAAAACTTGAAGCTTGATTGAAATTCTTAAGATTCGGAAAGAGATTTGGCACTTGAATATTTGCTTAAAATATTTGTTTAAGTGAGAAAGTTTGTGGGAATGACTTGTATGATATGAAGGTGAAATATAAAGTATAGGTATTTTAACGCATGGGAAGACTTAGGCCCAAGACCCAAAAGCCTTGGACCGAGCAACAAAACTAGTACCAATTTTACACTGGTCCACTCCATAGTTGCGTCGCGCTAGGGGCGCGAATCAACACTAGATAAGAAAATTTTTGGATTTTCAAATTTTGATATGGATGCTCTAACATTGGGGTTAGACCCATTAACCACTCAATTTGACCCCCTGAATAAGAATATAAAGTTGGATATTTGATATCACGCACAGATATTGAGATATATGGAAATTTATAATTCTTGGCACTTTTGATTACATTTTCGAGCACTTTTTGAGGTACTTTCACCAACTCAATCAATCGATGGGTACCCTTGAGACTTTAAACGGTAAAAGTGGAGAGCAAAAGTCTAAGAGATCCCAAATTGAAGGTAGGCATCCTTATGCCAAGCCCTACGGCAATGGTGGAGTGACTCATACTAGATGCCAAAGGTGTGGGAGGAGACATGATGGCACATGTTTGAGGAACAAGAGTGCATGCTATGGGTGTGGTAAGATGGGCCACAAGATAGTTGATTGTCCATATGCTTGTAAAAGGTGCAAAGATGTTCGACTTCAAGCACAAGGTGGTCATCTTGATCAAGAGGCTCGTGGAGGTGATGAAGGGGTAGCAAAGCCTAGATTCCAAAACTGTGGTAAAGGCCATGGTGGACCATGTTTGAAGATATCTAATTCTTGCTTTGGTTATGGTGTATTTGGTCATAAAGTTAGTGTTTGTCCTTATGCTCAACCCAAGGATAGAGATGTTCGTCCTCAAGGTGCAAGTACGGGTACTAAGGGAAGAGGCAGCCAACAAGGTGCTGCTCCATGGCACAATAGGTTTTATGCTCTTCAACAGAGGAAAGGAGGGGATGATGCACCCGATGTTACTTAGACCTAGTATATTAGAATTTTCTTTGACATTGATGTGTATGCATTGATGGACTAGGTGCCACTATCTCTTTCATTATCCTTTTTGTTGCTAGTGGGTTCATATGTGTCCCAAGCTTTTGTGTGAACATTTGGTGTCTACCCCCATTTGTGAGTTTATTATTGCTAGGAAGGTCCATAGGAATTGTTCAGTGGTCATATTGCATAGATCTTGTCTTGTGACTATGTTGAATTAGATATGGAGGATTTTGATGTCATACTTGAGGTGGATTAGCTACAAGCATAATATGTCTCCATTATTTGTGGGCCCCTAGATTTAGATTCCAATTCCCTAACGAGCCCGTTCTTGGGTGAGAAAGTCATGATGCGGTGGTCAAGGGTAGATTCATTGCTTGCATTCAACCCCATAAGTTGATTTCAAAGAGGAGTCTCCATCATCTTGTGAGGGTTAGGGATGTTGAGTCCAAAGTCCTTCCTATAGAGTCAGTTTCAATGGTTAATGAGTCTCTCGATATCTTTCCTAGCGAGCTTCCTAGTGTCGCTTATGTAGAAAAAGGATGGTTTGCTTAGAATGTGTATTGATTATCAACAACTTATTAAGGTCACCTTAAATAATAAGTAATCTCTACCAAGGATTGATGATCTATTTGACCAACATCGGGAGACTAGTCACTTTTCTAAGATTGATCTTCTGTCTGGGTATCACCAACTGAATATTAGGGTGTGTGATATTCCCAATACTGGCTTTTGGAATAGGTATGGGCATTATGATTTTATTGTTATGTCTTTTGGGTTGACCAATGTACCGACTATCTTCATGGATCTTATGAAAAGGATCTTTAAACACTACATTGATTTGTTTGTGATAGTTTCATTGATAATATCTTGATCTATTCCCATAGTGAGGAGGAGCATGTGGCTCACTTGAGGTGTAGTGTTGGAAATCCTGAGGGAGGAGAAGTTGTATGCAAAGTATGAAAAATGGGAGTTTTGGTTGAAAGAGGTTGCCTTTCTAGGTCATGTATTGTTGGGGGATGGTACTAAGATGGATCCTAAAAAGAAAGAAGTGATTAGCAATTGGCCTAGACCTTTGACTCCATTGGATATTAGGAACATCTTGGGCTAAGCAGGTTATTACCAGAGGTTTGTGAATAGGTTCTCTTCTATTGCTTCTCCTATGACTAAGTTGTCTCAAACGAAGGAAAAATTTGTTTGGATTGGAGTGTGAAAAGAGCTTCCAAACCTTTAAAGATAAGCTTCTCTCCACTCCTATCTTGTATCAAAGGGGGTAGAAAGGTCTATTGTGTATTGTGGTGCCTCAAGTATTGGCTTGGGTTGTATATTGATACAAAATGGTAAGGTGATAGCCTATGCTTCTAGACAACTTAAGGTACATGAAAATAATTATCCTACCCATGATCTTAAATTGGACATCGTGTTGTTTGCTTTGAAAATTTGACGTCATTATTTGTATGGAGTGCATGGTTATGTGTTTAAAGATGATAAGAGCCTCCAATATGTGTTCACCCATAAAGATCTCAACTTGAGACAACGAAGGTGGTTAGTGCTTCTTAAAGATTATGATATGAGTGTGCATTATCACCCCAGTAAGGCTAATATTGTTGTTGATGCTTTGAGTATGGTGTTTATGGATAGCCTATGTCACACCCCAAGTCCCCTTAGGGTGGACTGGCACCCGTCGCCGATAAGGCCCGGGAGAACCAACCTGTACTATACACTTACTATACTTATCACATGGGGTTTGTATCCTTAGCATGCCTTAAAATAGATAAACAGTGATAATAAGCCAAAAGGGAATGCATATGACTAGG